>BLSH010367962.1:424812-444201 GCA_018402905.1 Glandirana rugosa | reverse complement strand
TGCCCCCCCCCCCCCCCGGAAAAAGTCCTGCGGACGCCCATGCAGCTGACGAAGCATTTTATGAAGGTAGCACAATGTTTCCATGCTTGGGGAAAAGGAAGGGTCACTTTATTCGCGATGGTCTTTCCAAACCTTGTTTTGTAGTAGAATAGTGATTCCAAAATTTGCAAATCTTAGGATCCTTTGAAAAACATATTCTTTTTTTTTTGCAAGGTAATTTTAAGGGCTTCCTGTATAGGTCCTGTGTTTGACTCATCTGTTATGAGGAATAACCATAGCCATAGATAGGTGAATTGTGGTCCCTAAAAAAGGACCTGTATTATGCCAACTAACGTTGATATAGCAGTCATTTGAGAGTCTTTTATACCGTCTCTTAACACATCTAATTTATACGCAGTTTTACGCATTTGCCGCCCAATAACTTTTTGGGGAAAAGAATCTAGTTTCATAATAATTACATTATATGACCCAAAGATTGTGGGCCCTGCTATCACATCTATACAAGCTTGTTGGATATCCAATTGCAAAATGATTGGCATTAATATGGAATTACCTCCCACCCTACTTTTTTGCGGCTATAACATCTTCCACTCTCATGGTAAGGCTTTCCACCAGATTTTGGAGTATGTCTTGGGGAAATGAAGTCCATTCAGCCAAAAGTGTAATAGTAAGGTCAAGTTCTGATGTTTGGACAGAAGACCTGGCTCACAATTGGCTTTTCATTTAATCCCAAAGGTATTCAGTAGTGTTGAGGTCAAGGTTTATGGGCCATGACTATCCCACCTATATGAGCTTGCTGGATATCCAATTGCAAAACCAATGGCAATAGTATGGATTTACCTCCCACCCTCCCTTTTTTTGGCCATAACATCTTCCACTCTTTTGGGAAGGCTTTCCACAAGATTTTGGAGGGTGTCTAGGAGAATTGAAATGCATTCAGCCAGAAAGTGCATTAGTGAGGTCAGGTTCTGATGTTAGACCTGGCCCACAATTGACTTTCCAAATAATCCCAAAGGTGGTGAATAGGGTTGAGGTCAGGCCTCTGTGCAGAGCACTGAAGTTCCTCCACACCAAACTCATCAAACCATGTCCTTCTAGAGCTGACTTTATACACAGGGACATGGAACCCCAGGGTTCCTCCAGAAGGTTCTAGGGGTTCCTTGAGCAATGAGCAATTTCTGCCTCTCAGATACGTTCCCACTGACACCATTGATCTTTTTAGCTTTCTGTAAGGGGGTAATTCTTCCCAATGACCACAAGTGTTGGGAGCATCCTTCCCACTGACCATCAAACTAATGTATCAGGAGTCGTAGATATAGTCATCTTTAGCGGGTGTTCCCTGAGACTGGAAAGTTATTTTAAGGGTTCCTCCATGTTGAAAAGGTTGAGAAAGGATGTTCTAAAACATGGGTGCTCAACCTGTGGCCCTCCAGCTGTTGCGAAACTAAAACTCCCATGAGGCTTTGCAAAGCTGAAAGTTACAAGCACGACTCCCAAAGACACAGGCATGATGGAACTTGTAGTTCCACGGCAGCTGGAGGGCCACAGATTGAGCACCCATGTTCTAAAACGTCTATGGCATGCTGTAGCATTAACAAAATCCTTCACTGGAAACACCTGAACTCAATAAATTATTTTGACCACATAATGTACATTAATTGCACTGAACCAAACCAAATGGTTTCAGAACCCAAATCTGCCAAAAGGAAATTAATTATGAAGCATTTCTACAGCCAAAACCTTTTTTATGCCTTGGATACAAAGTGGAAGAGTTATATCCCCTGTCAAAATGTTGTTGCTGCCTGTGTTCCAATTGGAAGAAGGCGAAGAAAACACTTTGTTGGGTTGGCCAAAGTTACATTGCAATTAATATCCATCACAGCACAGCCTAGAAATGTTCTATTTTATCTGTTTGAGTAGATTTGATTTTATGTTTCCGAATTCTACATTTAAAGTCCATACAACTGGGTGATGCATTAAAACATGAAGACAAATAATCTGGAATCAGAAAAAAATTAAATATTTTTAATCAAATGATTAACACGTGTAGTAATACACTGCATTAATAAAAGGAAAAAGGTTGAGCATCCCAAGCTTTTTTTTAGAGACAGTGAAAGCGACAGTGACAGAAAAATGAGAAAATCGCATGTATAAAAAAAGTGGGTTAAATCTCCTTGGACGAAATGTATCTTGTTTAAAAAGCAGCACACCCAAATAACATTGGGTGACAGCAGGCAACCAGTTTACGGCAGTAAAGATTTTTTTCTGTGTCACCTGTGTGTCCTCTACATTTCAAATGAGCTCCCAGGGCCTGAAACATGTTAAAATAGCAGTATTATGAAAGGCTGACAGTGCAGTACCTCCAGCATTTGATCTGTTTTTTCCCGTGTATTCATTGCAGTAAATAGTATAAAATCAAAAATTATTAAATTAAAAAAATGTATTAAAATATTAGTATTTGTAATAGCAGTATTTAAAAATGAAAGTATTTAAAAATTAGAGTATGTAGCTAGATTAAAATGTGTGTGCAGTCCCACTTTAACATAGCACAGATAGGAAGAAACATTTTAACTTTCTTGTGTCAACAGAGAAAAGATTAAATTCACAGATACTGTATAATGATCATTATTCATCTTTCAGACTGCACTTTTTGGGAAATAACAATGTTTTTGGGGCCACACGGGGTCCTCTTTTTAAAGCAGCATCACGTTATATTGAAAAAGTGACTTTGCTTGGCCCCAAAATATCTGTGTAAGCTTTGTAAAGGACTTTTTTTTTTTTTGCAAAGAAATCAAAAAACAGATTTTTTGAAATGCTGGTGACCTTTGCAATATTTTTATTTAAATAAAATAAAATAAAAAAATAAAAAATACCTACAAAAAAAAAATTAAATCCCCTAATGCAGTGGTTCTCAACCCTAGGGTTCCTCCAGCTATTGCCAGGGGTTCCTTGAGCTTTTCCGGTTTGACCTATTTAATGGGGCCCTCATATTTCCTGGCTCAATGCCACTTGGTAGAGCCAGCATCATGGTACCAATGATCTTTTTAGCTGCCTCTAAGGGTGGCATTCTGACCACCACTGAAGGTGTTCAAACCTCCTACTGACCATCATAGAAAGGAGCATTTTTCCTATTGACCCTCGATGAGTTGGTTTTAGTAAGGGCTCCTGGAGACCTGCAAATTATTTTAGGGGTTCCTCTGGGGTAAAAAGGTTGAGAAAGGCTGCCCTAATGTGTGAATTGGTTATCAAAAATAGGACTTGCTTTTTATGCCACCAGGAGTGTACAAGGTGGGTTGGCCGATAGCAACAGGGTTGGTGTTGCAAAGTGGGGGCAAAATGAAGGCTGTGGCCCCGTTCCTTCTTTGCTTGGCAAAGCTCTATTTTTAGTTAGACAGCGAGAAATGTATTTTCAGGCCCTGGGAGCTCAACATCAAACAGCGTTCATGTGTACGGAGGGTTAGCGTGGAGGTCTGGTCTTTAATAATCTTAATAAAATGCTAAAATATTAATTTGGGTTTACATGAAATTGACCTGAAATATGTGTCCTTCATTTATTCCAACTTTACCAGCTAGAGTATTTTGCCCAAATGTTTAGTTATTTTTTTACCGACCCCGAACAACATACTGAAAAGGCTTAATGGATGGAGGAAAAAAATAATTATGTATTTATTTTTTTGAACAGAGTAGTATTTTTGTAGATATAGTTTTAACAATCGGTAATCTATATCTTATACAAATATAAATCAATTTATTCTTACAGTAGGACTTATGTAAGACCTGCAGGAAAAAGGTGGATATGATGCCCACTGCAACCAATCAAACTGTTCCTTTTATTTTCTACCCTGAGCAGCAGTACTGAGATTGGCTGTTATGGGTAACACAGGCACTTTTCTTCTGTGCAGTCTTAATACATAAAGTCCACTAAAATAACAGTCATCTTTTTTTAATTTTCTGAAATAAGAACTGTGAGGCATGCAGCAACCAGTGAGGCGCCAAGTGGCCTATGTGGGAAAAAAAAAAAAGGAATTATAAAAAAATTCCTTTCTTATATTTTTAATTAATTATTAAAGGTACTTATATAGCGCAATCAATTTATGCAGCGCTTTACATATATATTGTACTTTTTTTCTCTAAATGCATTCAATTAGACCATTTCACCTATTTATAAAGCTGTTTTGACCGATTTCTGAAAGTGCAGCAGTGAAAGTGAAATTAGATAAAAATAAATTAAATGTAATCTTTTTTTTTTTTTCAGCTTAAAGGGGATGTATAGTGTTAAACTGTATATTTACTTTCTTCATGTGAGTAAAAAAACACATTTTTGGTATTTTCTTATTTGTTTTAAAGCTCTTTCTTACAGCTTTTGTGCTCCAAATAATCTAGAATGACTCAGAGATTGACCAACGAGCCCCCTTACCGCCTGCTAGAAAAGACAAGAACACCCTAAAGTAAAAGCACAGTTTATTTTGAATGACTGTGTATTATGAGATATTATTTTAGTGTTTAGCTTACAAGATTTGAATATGACTTTAACACAATTTTTCCATATTTTTATCATTATATTAAATATAGAGGTTTATAGATTAGTCACTAGAGGGAGCTCTCAGTGTAATGACGCTTTCTCTCTTAACAGCCTTAAAAATAAGATGTCAGCCACACAGGGAGGAAATTGCTTTCGGTGAGCCAGCTGACTGAAAGGCTTGCATTGTAAGAAGGAGCAGTAAAAAAGCACAGCTATTGTGTAGAGCTGTAAAGTAGGAGCCTAAGAATTTGCTAAGCACATTGTCTGCTTCCTTGTACAAATATAATTCAATTTTTTTTTTATATAGAGACAAGGTTTTAAAAGAATATTGGTAATATTTATCCAAAACTGGATGAAACTTTATGTGTTCATTATTTAGAATATACATTCCATTTAATTAGCCAGTTAAACACAGGCTGCCAACAATCATGCAGTTAGCGCTGAGCAGCTGTTTATTAGACAGCCTTTTGTCTGAGTATCATAAATGTCCCCTGTATTACATATAGTACATTTTTTCTATAAATAAAAGGTATACATAAAATAAGTAAAAAAAATAAAAATAAAAAATTAAATAGACCAAAAGCACTGTACATTCCCTATAATCTGTTTTTTATTCCAGGGAAAGCGGTGCAAGAATTGTGCTTAAATTGGCATTATTGTTATTATTTTTTTTAAATTTGAAATAGTTTTTTTCATTTTAGATTTAATCTCTCCAGTTTGTTAACAACTTTTTCAGCAATACTTTTACTGTTCATCATAATGGGACCCGAGAGCCCCTAAAACTGACAAGCAGTTGCTTTGCTGAACTTATCGTTTTCTGTGTGTGGGTTGGAAAGGTAAACTCCTGGTTTCTGTAAGCACCACAGTTTATTTTTGCAGACTTTTTGATAAATATGGCTCGTTGTTGAGGTACCCATACACGGGATGTGAACCATCTAAGACAACTTCATATGTATTTGTGTACAGATCGGATCAGAGCAAAATAACTGGTTGTGCAACCCTATGATTGGACTAGGTGGCTATTTATTAATTTAGATGTTCCTTGGCTATATATAACCTTTCAATGGAGTAGGTGGGTACAGGCGAAAGAGATCAGAGCAGAGCTGGTTCTGGACACTGAGAAGAGGGGGCATTGCATCTTTTAAGGGTGGGTACCCCTGCTACAGAAATAGAAGCAAATGCTATTGAAAGGGCAAATAGTGAGACACATAATTCATATTGGGGGGTCAAGACTGCCTCTTAATGCCCAGCGACGATGCCATCCTTGGTTTCTCTAGCTCCGGCATGCCAAACTAGGGTTTTATGGGCCGCTATCAATCCCTCTCTGTGGCCCTCATTGGTTCAAAAAATGAATGCGCCCCCAGCAGGTCTCCAGATATTACACTTCCAGCAAAATACTTTTTATGGTCCCTTTCTCTGGGATTTAACATGGTAAATTGCAATTTGTACCATAATGTTCAGTTCCGAAGTTTGCCACAATTTGGCCCAAAGTTTCATCCAAGTTTCATATGCATGCCCTAGATCAGGGTTTCTCAACTAGGGTTCCTCCAAAGGTAGTTAGGAGTTTCTTGTGCAATGACCAGTTTTGCCCGCCAGATAAGTTCTCACTGACATCATTGATCTTTTTAGCTATCAGTAAGGGGGGTAATTCTTCCCAATGACCACAAATGTAATGAGCATCCTTCCCATTGACCATCACATTAATGTATCATGAGATGTAGATATAGTCGTTTTTAGCAGGGGGTTCCCTGAGACCGGAAAGTTATTTTAAGGGTTCCTCTGGGCTGAAAAAGTCTGCTCTAGATGGTTTGGGATGTTTTGGGATGGGCACGTTGATAAAAAAATTGGCCAACTATTACCTTCCAGTTTAAGGGCACGTCACAGGGAAAGTCTTATGTCCATTGGTATAATAAGAGGAGAAGGGGCAGCTATTCTGGTTGCAGAGAAGACAGCACAGCACAATGTTATGCTGCAAAGAGTTGATGAAAGCACACTTCTAACCTAGCCACAAGACTAAAATGGAAGCACCTTGCATTGCCAGTAAAAGTCTTATTAATCACCCCAGGAGCCGCGAATCCCAAGGCACTCTAATATGCCAATGCCAACACTTTCCAGAAATATCAAATGTATGACCGTCTCTCTCATTGACTCTGACGATCGTTACCCCCGTGTATGGGTACCTTTTATTTTTTTATAGCTGTGTAGGTCTGGAAAAAAAAATTCCTGGAACAGTTGCATGTCTCACCTGACAGTGTCTTGTGATGCAAAGTCCACTTGCTGGCGGGGTGGAACCATACTGCCTTCTTACCTGGCATTGAAGCTGCACAGCCATTAACTCTTGTTCTGTCTTTCTCCTAATGCCCTCTGTGACTAGCTCTGCATGTCACCAGCCTTTAATGTGTGATACAAAGTGTCTGCCATGCATGCTCTGTGTACTAAATGTATTTGCTTCATTGGATAATTGTGATCTTTATAAATGTTTCAGGCATTCAGATGAGTGAACAAACAGTAACTGTAGCCATTGGCTTTCTTTGCATAGCAGAATGCAGTAACCAATAAGACAAGATCGTTCATCCCTTTGACTACTGTTCTCCTGAGATCTGACGTGCGATTGGCTGCTGTGGGTCAATGCACACCACTGGAACCAAGCCTTGCTGTCATATCTACATCAACATGGATGAAGCATCTCCCATTTCCAGCCAATTGAAATGCCCAATAGCTTGGGAGCCAATGCAATTAAATGTAGGTTCCATAGGTGTGTGCACAGGGTGTTCTAGGTGTGCCTGGGCACACCCTAATCACCCTGTGTGGTGCAGATTCCCCCTGTTTAGACCCCTGATATTTCACCAAAGCCCCCTAATGGGGCTCCTAAAAAATTGTAAAAAAAAAAATAATGTAAAAAATATAATAATAAAAATGACGCCGTCATTATATCTCCACATGCACACACACATATGTGTTTGAGCTTTGGGGGTGCACACCTATGGTAGGTTCTATAGGAATGCACCACCAGCTTTCCACTACTGGTGGGTAATGCCTTCTTGATATTACGGGGAGCTTACAGCTGAAAATAATTTTGGAAATAAATTGTTTTTTGGTGCTAAAAAGTCCAGCAGCTCTTTTGGCGCTAAAGACATGTAAAATATAATGCAAACTTCACCCAGACTCTAAAGCAGTAGCTTCCGTTACCTTTCAATGGTGGGGCTTATGGCGTTTCCTTCACTTGGGCTGACCATCCTTAGTTGCATCCCTTGTAGGACTGTTGGTGGCGCCAGAGAGCTTTGTGAACAACGCTTTAACCCCAAGCCAAACTCTACATCCTATACAGCAGTGGTTCTCAACTCCTGTCCTCTGGACCCACTAACAGGCCAGATTTTAAGTATTACCTTGGGGAGATGCAGACTAGAATACTGCAATCACTGAGCAGCAAATGATATCACCTGTGATGTATTTCAGTTATCCTGCAAACCTGGCCTGTTGGTGGGTCCTGGGGACCGGAGTTGAGAACCACTGCTATGCAGTCATATAAACCATTTAAACACAATTAATGGCAATTTAATCTTAAAACCAATTATTTTCAGCTGCATTAGAAATTCATATTTTATGCCCAAAGACCCATCAAACCTAATAGTAAATCGTTCAAATTATTTTTATGCTTAAAGGAACCCAACGTAAAAGCAGCATGAGCATATCTTTATATAGCAGTGCTAACCCATAGTAGCCAACGGATATTGGCATTCAGCCATTTGTGTTGTCAGATCACTGGCTTTTGATTGGTTGCTACTAACATTTATTATATTTAATGTCTTTTGCACTGGTATTACATTTTTAAGGGCAACTCAATTCAAACCAGTAATCAGCAGATCAGGGTCAAGGGATGCATACTGTATACTTTACACTTCCATGATTCCCCACCCACTCAGTTCCATTGTATAAAAGTCCTGTTGTGTGCAAATTCCAGGACTGACAATAGGTGGAGCCACTCCAATGCAACCTAAATACCCTTACAGTATTTAGTCTGACACCTTGTGGTGGGAGAAGAAAGTGCAGACAGACAGAGCTCAGCAGTTGCTGGAAATGGGATTTCCAAACAGCAAATTTGGAGAAACAGGAATCAAAGGGAAGTCTCATTCGCTTCGCTTTACACGTTTCTTCCCCCACCCTACTAATCTGCACTGGACAGCTTTATAGGTATTTGCATTTCAGTTACATTGGTTTGCATTTTTCAAGTGTTGGAAATCCAGCCATTTTTTTATTAAATTTTGCTTTGACTAGAGTTGGGAAGAGTTAAGCCTCGTATACACGGGACGACGATCGTATACAACAGGTCGTACTAACGACCATTGTATGCGAAATCGATCGTTTGTACACGCAATTAGAACAGCCGACATACGACGGTCGTACAAGGGGAGTTGTATGAGCAGACTGGAAAACTTGGTCGTACCAACAAGCGGTCATACGACCGTTGTATCGTGTGTACAGAGAAGTTGGTACAACAAGTTGTATTGTGCAAAACACGCATGCTCAGAAGTCAGGAATGGCCGGATGCTAATTACATGCACCTGAACGTTCTTTCTGTGGTCGTACGATCGTGTAGTGCAGTCAGTATGCTACATACAACAGCCAACATACGATTTGAGACGATCCTACGTACGATCGTCGTCCCATGTATAGGAGGCTTTAAAACCTGGGTTTTAATTGCTGCCTGTGTCCCTGCTGGTGAGTTATTCCGTTCTTCTTCAGCTAACAGTGGTGCAGCAGGGACACAAACAGCAACAAAGATACATTTTTTTACTTTAATGTTCCTGGGTATGGGGTTTTCGGTGATTCCTATAAAATATTTATTGAATAAGACCATCAAATGCACCCAACATGTTTCAGGGGACAAATACAAAATACAGTTTTTAAATGATGATTTCATTTATTAAGGGAAAAAAGTTGTCCAAACCTGCCTGGCCCTATGCGAATAAGTAATCCCCCCCCCCCACCCTACTTGCTAAATCATAATTGTACTGTGATTAACCACATTTTTTTTTGAAAGCTAAATTAAATTTCATTTACCACACCCAGGCCTGATTACTGCCAGACCTGTTGAATCAAGAAATCACTTAAATAGAAGCTGTCTGACAAAGTAAAAGATCTCAAAAAGCAACACATCATGCCATGATCTAAAAAATTCTAGAACAGATGAGGAACAAAGTAATTGACATGTGTCAGTCTGGAAAGGGTTACAAAGCCATTTCTAAGGACCACGGTGAGGACCATAAATGGAGAACATTTAGAACAGTTGGGAACCTTCCCAGGAGTGGCCAGCCGACCAAAATTACTCCAAGAGCACGAAGACGACTCATCCAGGAGGTCATAGAAGTAAAAGAGAACAACATCTGAAGAACTGCAGGCCTCACTTGCTTCAGCTAAGGTCAGCAGTGTTCATGGTTCAACAATGAGAAAGAGACTGGGCAAAAATGGCATCCAATGGAAAGTTCCAAGGAGAAAGAACACAAAGTCTCGTCTCACATTTGCCAAACAACATTCTGCGCTCTACCAGAAGATCCTGAAGGAGAATGTCCGGCCATCAGTTCCTGACCTCAAGGGCACTTGGGTTATGCAGCAGGAAAACGATCCGAAACAAACCAGAAAGTCCCCCTCCGAATGGCTCAAAAAAAAAAAAAAATGAAGGTTTTGGAGTCACCTAGTCAAAGTCTGGACTAAAATCTGATTGAGATGCTGTGGCATTATCTTAAACAGGCCGTTCATTATGGAAAACCCTCCAATGAGGCTGAATTAAACCAATTCTGCAAAGAAGAGTGGGTCAAAATTCCTCCACAGAGATGTGAAAGAAAATATCGCACGCGCTTGATTGCAGTTGTTGCCGCCAAGGGTGGCACAGCCAGTTATTGGGTTATTAGGGCAATTACTTTTTCACATAGGGCCAGGCAGGTTTGGACGGCTTTTTCCCCTTAAATTACATCAGCATTTAAAAACTGCATTTTATAATTACTCAACTTATTTTTGTGTAATATTAAAATTTGTTTGATGATTTGAATCATTTAAGGGTGACAAATATGCAAAAAAATCAGGAAGGGGGCAAATACTTTTTCACAGCACTGTAGATTTACAATTGTTACATATTATATAAAAATGGGAATGAACCCTAGGCTTGTAGTTCCTAAGCTAATTGTGAAAAGTTAGAACCTGTGTCAGCTTTTTGTGCGCATTCCCGTTGGAAAGATTCTAATAGCTCATAAATCCTGATGGAGATTTTAACATAGAGTATAAGGAACCTAAATGCTATACACATATTAAACCCAAATCTCGTATAAGTTTAAAGTGTTACTAAACCCAGTAATATGAAAGTAATAGAAATAGTTCATGGGCTCCCCCCACAGTGCCCACACCTTATAAGTCTTCTTTTTACATTAAAATACTGCCACTATATACCTTTTTGGATGATCTGTATACCACGGTTTCCTGGTAATCTGCACAGTTTGTTCATAGCTGTGTGTTGAAGTAGGAGGAGATTTCCACTACAGCCTGTACACACGCCCACATGCGTGATGTCAATATCAGGTGACCTGAACAGTTCAACTGAAACAGGAAATGTTCTATCCAGCATAAGAGACCAAAGTGAGCATGTGCAGCTTTACCACCATACTGTGTAATATATGGACTTGGCTAGATAGACAGCGCAGGAGGGAATGATCTCTGGCATACAGGATAAACAGCCTTTTTACACAATGCTGAGGATTAACCCCTTAAGACCCACAGTGATTATAACACGCATGCTATGTTGCATATACAGGCTGATTTTCCTGTTGTGGGTTTAGTAGCACTTTAAGGCTCCATTCACACTCATGCGACTTTTCATGCGACTTTGGACATCAAAGCCACATGACCAGTTGTTCCCCATATTTTCCAGTGATAACCATTCATATATGTGCGACTTAAAGTTGCAGCGACTTCAAAGTAGTCCATGTACTATTTTTTTTCTGACTTTCATGCATAGACTTCAATCTTAACCCTCAAACGTCACATGAAAGTCATACCCGAATGTTTTACATGCAACCATTGTCCTTCATCTCTGGCCAAAGCCAAAGTCGTATCCAAGTTGCACCCATCCAAAGTTACACCCCAAAGTCAGTGCAACTTTCGAGTCGTACCATTGTGAATGGAGCCTTAACATGTTAAAAGAGAAGTATGGCCAAAGCTTAATTGGACATAATTCTCTTCTGAGTTACAGGAGTTCTCTTCAGATATTTCTGCACTCCTGTGACCCAGATTCAGGCGACAGCGATTCAAACCCCACTGTCAGATTACATCACAGAACCAATCCGGCTCTGGAAGGATCCTGACTTTTACATTCCGAATCCACCCAGATGCCTGACCAGCAGCTGGCTCAACCTCTGAGAGGTTGAGCCAGCCGCCCCCTCCCCAGCCTGGTGCTCCAGTGAGCACTGGAGGGTAGAGCAGAGAGGTGGTGACTTACAGTCACGGCTCTCTGCTGAATGATGACCAAGAACTAACAGATCATTGGTGATGTGATCACTCACTTCTCCTTTAATGTCATTGCAAATGTCATTTTAATTTTTAAAATCTGCAGCTTTCATTAAAATACAGTGTAGGTTCTTGTTTTAGCACTTTCTGTTATAGGGTGACAACTCCCTCTCCATGTCCCCCAGTTGGGCTCCTGCGTTGTCACCCTGTATCAAGCTCTTCCAATGGAGACCAACAGCAGCTGTGCTGATGCAGGTTGCACAGGCATGGTCCACACTCGGTGGTCATTATCAGGAAACCCACCCTGAGAAATGCCATGCAGCCATTACTGAAGTGCATTTACATTGTAGACAGGAAGTGGCTGCAAAGAAGCTGCAGGAGATCAGGCGTACTAGGGTGCAAAAATGAAAAAAACGGGTGAAAACTGTATTTTTTTTTCTTGAATGGAAGTGGCTTATGATACACAGAGCTAGTAAACTAATTGTATTTTTAGGTTGGGTATACATGTACTTTTAACCCTTCCCTACTCTACTCAAAAATAAAATTTAAATAACTTTTTTGGCTACAGTTCTCCTTTACCTGTTTCCTAGAGTCCTGTCTCACAGTGCGGGCCTCCAGATTATTGTAAGGTTCATCACACTCCATAGTGCTTCTTCAGTGTCTCTACAGCCTTGATTCCAACATCACACACCAATGACCCGGCCATAATGCCAAGGATGTTGCTTAATAGTTTCCACATCATGTTTTCTGTGTGTGCCAAACTTTGCCTTGCGTCAAATGCTGTACAGAACCCCCCCTTACCCCCCAGTGTCGTGTCTCAAGCCTCCCTCGCCAGTTCAGTATTCACATTTTATGGTTTATGTTTAAGTATTTCTATAGGGTCTTATTTTTATGAGTAGACATCAAATGTATGAGTAAACTAAAAGAACCTTGCAATAAAAATGTAATGAAACAAAAATATGGTCTTTTTTTCTCTACAATAAATTTTCTTAAAGCGGAACTTAACAGTTTGATAACATTCATACAATCAGTTCTAGTAAATGCTGCCCCTGACAACCCCCCTCATCCAGGTGTGTTGCTGACTTTCAATATTAGGACACTTACCTGTCCAGAGATCCCGCAATGTTGGCACCCCAAGCCGATTTGCCAATCGGCTTCGGGGTGCAGGCGCCGGCATTGCAAGTGGTCTTGTCATCTCGACACACACAGGTCCCAGAAGGCAGCGGGGGAAGGAGGAGGGGCAGACATCACCGTGCGGCGATCTTACCAGAAAGTGGGAGCGGGTACCTGTCAAAACCATATACCCCCACAAAAAAGTGCCAAATGTGGCAGTGGAAAGGGGGAGAATGCGAACAAGCAGAGCTTTCCCTTTTGGGTGGAGCTCACCTATAATTAAGGCTCCATTCACACTTGCACGACTCCAAAGATGCGCTGACTTTGGAGTGCAACATTGACGCAACTTTGGATTGGTTCAACTTAGATATGACTTTGGCTTTGACCAGTGATAATAGTTGCTTTGTATAACATTGAGGCTGGGTTCACACTGTTATGACAAATGCTCCGACTTTGGAAGCACAAGTCGCATGACGTGTGTAAATCAATGATTCCCTATGAGAGCCGTCTTCACTGGTCTGACACAATTTGGTCCGACTTTGATAAAGGTTTCTGCACTACTTTGGTCCGACTTTGGTTCTACTTCAGCCCATTGAATATCATTGAAGACGGATCAAAGTCAGATCCTTGTCCTAACCATCCGACTTGTGACATCCCCCATGGTGATTATAGCAGCAGTAACCCTTCAACCTGAAGATCATTTTCAGCAGAGCAGTTTTGTTTAACTCTAAAGAACTGTCCCACAGGTATCCCATGGATTGGGGATTGGGGGTGGTGGCTGGTAGCCTGCAGTAGAGTGTTAACTGCAGTGCCCTTACTGTAGGTTCTGGTAAATATCCCCCCGGGCCTCAATAGAGAGGTCAAGGAATGGCAGTCGTTTGTCGAAGAAATACGTTAATTTAACATTCCTATCATTGGAATTTAACTCCTCCATAAAAGTGGACAGTTGTTCAACGGTCCCCCCCCCCCCAAACCATTAGTACATCGTCAATGTACCTCAGCCATAGGTGAGTATGATCGAGGTATAAGGCAGATGGATAGACCTCCTCTCGGAGACCCAAGTGTAGACAAGCATAGGAGGGAGCCCAGGGAGCAATACCTGAGGCTGGGTTCACACTGGGGTGGCACAACCGTTGTATGACTGTCATCCTACTTTGCCCTGCGACATCGATCCTACATCGGTCCTACTTCCATCCGACTGGAATAAGCAACATAAGATTTTGCCCCGACTTTGAGATAGTATGACTTGTCCATTGACCAATCAAAACAATCCCAGTGTGACATAAATTCCTTTTACTGCTCCTGTAATCACCACGTGGGATGTCACAAGTTGAATGGTTAGGAGAAGGATCCAACTTCAATGATATTCAATAGGCTGAAGTAGGATCAAAGGCGGACCAAAGTAGTGCAGAAACCTTTTTCAAAGTTGCACCGGACCAGTTAAGACGGCTCTCATAGTGAAACATTGATTTACACACGTCATGCGACATGTGCTCCCAAAGTCGGAGGATATGTCGTACCAGTGGGAACTCAGCCTCATGCAACTTCTGAGGCCCCTTTCATACTGCCGTGAATTGAAAGTCTCATGATTTTGCAACGATTTCAGGGAATGCCTGTGTAAACTTGAGTTCTATGGACCTCAACTCGCATCAAAGTCAGACCAAAGTAGTACAGGGACTACTTTGAAGTTGGTGTGACTTGGAAGTTGCACAGATATGAATGGTAATCATGGAAATCATAGGGTACGACTTGTCATGCAACTTTGCAGTCCCAAGTCGCAGGCAAAGTCACACAAACGTGAAAGGGGCCTGAGGATTAACATTGATCTTTGACAGTGTTTTGTGCACTGGTGCGCAGTCATGTTGGAACAGGAAGGGTCCATCCCCAAACTCTTCCCACAAAGTTGGGAGCATGAAATTGTCCAAAATGTCTTGGTATGCTGATGCCTTAAGAGTTCCTTTCACTGGAACTAAGGGGCCAATCCCAACCCCTGAAAAACAACCCAACACCATAATCCCCCCTCCACCAAATGATTTGGACCAGTGCACAAAGCAAGGTCCATAAAGATATGGATGAGAATTTGGGGTGGAGGAACTTGACTGGCCTGCACAGAGTCCTGACCTCAACTCAATAGAACACCTTTGGAATGAATTAGAGCGGAGACCATGGGCCCGTCCTACGCGTCCAACATCATTGTCTGACCTCACAAATGCTCTTCTGGAAGAATGGTCAAACATTCCCATAGACACTCCTAAACCTTGTAGACAGCCTTCCAAAAAGAGTTAAAACGGTTATAGCTGCAAAGGATGGGCCAACTCAATACTGAACCCTACTGACTAAGCAGTGGTGACTGGTGAAATTTTAGGATGGGGGCGCTAGACCCCACTTTGACCCGTCCCATTTCTCATAAGCCCCACCTCTTATTGTTTCCACCCAATGTGTCAGGAGTATACAGCCCAGCATCACCAGATAGGGTATACGGCATCACAGATAGGGTATACAGCATCACCAGATAGGGGTATACAGAGTCACCAGATAGGGTATACAGTCACCAGATAGGGGTATACAGAGCCACCAGATAGGGATATACAGAGCCCCAGATAGGAATATACAGAGCTCTAGATAGCAGTATTCAGAGCCCCAGATAGCAGTATACAGAGCCCCAGATAGGGGTATACAGAGCCACCAGATAGGAGTATACAGAGCCACCAGATAGGAGTATACACAGCCCCAGATGGGGGTATACAGAGCCCCAGATGGCAGTATACAGAGCCCCAGATGGCATTATATAGAGCCCCAGATAGGAGTATACAGAGCCCCAGATGGCATTATATAGAGCCCCAGAAAGGAGTATACAGAGCCATCAGATAGGAGTATACAGAAGACCAGATAGGAGTATACAGAACACCAGCTAGGAGTATACAGAGCCACCAGATAGCGGTATACAGAGCCCCAGATAGGAGTATACAGAGCCCCAGATAGAAGTATACAGAATACCAGATAGGAGTATACAGAGCCCCAGATAGGAGTATACAGAGCACCATATAACAGTATACAGAGCCCCAGATAGGAGTATACAGAGCCATCAGATAGGAGTATACAGAGCACCAGATAGGAGTATAGAGAGCCCCAGATAGGAGTATACAGAGCACCAGATAGGAGTATACAGAGCACCATATAGCAGTATACAGAGCCATCAGATAGGAGTATACAGAGCACCAGATAGGAGTATACAGAGCACCATATAGCAGTATACAGAGCCCCAGATAGGAGTATACAGAGCACCAGATAGGAGTATGCAGAGCCCCATATAGCAGTATACAGAGCCCCAAATAGTAGAATTCAGAGCCACTATATAGCATTATACAGAGCCCCAGATTGGAGTATACAGAGCTCCAGATAGGAGTATACAGAGCCATCAGATAGGAGTATACAGAGCACCAGATAGGAGTATACAGAGCCATCAGATAGGAGTATACAGAGCACCAGATAGGAGTATACAGAGCCATCAGATAGGGATATACAGAGCCCCAGGAGTACACTGCATGCTCCCCCCCCCCACGTGCGCGTGCTGTGGATATCACTGACAGCACAGCACACACCCCTATCCCAGAGGTCCGGCACTTACTGTGTGCAGTCGGACTCTGGAGAGGATCATCCTGTGCTGTCTCTTCCATGTGGCAGCAGCGGTGTGTGGAGAGGGTGGACAGAAGTGTCCGCTCCTCATGTTTCCCTTCCTTGCCAAAGCATCTAGGCATCCAATAGGATCACCTGGCGCTGTGGCTAATCGGGAAACAGGTCTCGCCGACCTGCCTCCTAATTGGCGGGAAGGCACTGCAGTGTGAAAATAGCGAAAATTCATCCACCCCCGCCAAAGGAATCCATGTGTCTGGCGTCCTGAAAGGGGCCGGACGCATGGATAGGAAAGCGGCGGCAGGGATTGGGGGTCTTAATGCACGAGTCGCCCCTGGGACTAAGACTGGGATGCCATTAAAGTTCATGTGCGTGTAAAGGCAGGTGTCCCAATACTTTTGGTAATATAGTCTATACCTAATAACACAGTGGCTAAGTGATTAGAACTTCTTTTGACATTATCGTGTGTATGTGTCAATGGAAATACAGCACAATTGGGTCATCATGGGGTCCAGAGGGCCCTCTTACCAGCCCTCCCTCCTCAAAATGTTCATCACTGAAAATACAATATGGGGTTGAATTGCTGATTGCTAAAAAAATAAAAAGTCCCTAAATCTATCCCGTAGTTTGCAGACGCTATAACTTTTGCACAAACCAATCAATATACACTTATTGTGATTTTTTTTTTTTACCAAAAATATGTAGCAGAATACATATTGGCCTAAATTTTTGGATGCATAATGCAAAAAATAAAAACTGCAGAGGTGATTAAATACCACTAAATGGGGGGAAAAAAGGACATCAACTTTATTTGGGTACAACGTCGCATGACCGTGCAATTGTCAGTTAAAGTAACGCAGTGCCGTATCGCAAATAATGGCCTGGTCATGAAGTGGGTAAACCTTCCGGAGCTGAAGTGGTTAATTAAGCTATGACAGTAAAACCTGGAAGCTGATTGGCTACCATGCACAGCGGCACCGGATTTTGCACTCTCCAGTTTTAGTAAATCAATTCTTATATTTTTGGAAAACTGGAAAGCAAGTGCAGCTGGCAACTATGAGCGGTCCTTGTACTGCCAGGCTGACCTTTGGAAAATCACCGAACGACAATCTCCCTCCAGCAGCACAAAAAAGGGAAGATGTTATTTTCTACGTCAAAAGAATTTCTGATGCACTCAGGAGCAGCGAGAGATCATGCAGTTTATTCCTGGACAAAAAACAATGATTCTTACTTTCTTTTTAAAAATTGTAAATGCTAATTTAGGAAACAAAATTAAAAATAATATTTAGAGAGGAAGATTGTCTCCCCAAGCGGCTATAAAACCCATTTCCTAGTGGTGAAATCTTTGCTTTTATCCCTGTAGGGTGAAAACTGTCCCTCTTCAGCCTCCTCTGTGCTAGATGGGTGCAGTTGGGTGTCAGGAGCAGAATACCAGGTGCCACAGTTAATTTGGGGTCCCTATAAAAAAACATGAAAAATACACAGATCATCAGCCATAGCTGATAACCACCTAATATCGAGTGGATCTATGGGCGTCCGCAGGTAGGGGCAAGGGGGGGCAATTGCCCCCCCCTTGGAATCAGGGATCAGATCAGGGGTTCCCCACTAGGTCCTTATCCTCTTGAGTCATGTATGCAGTTTCTGCCAGTCTCTTGGGCCATGTATGCAGTCTCTGACCTTTTCCTGTACCATGTCCGCAGTCTCTGACTGTCTCCTGTGCTATGTCTGCAGTCTCTGACTGTCTCCTGTGCTATGTCTGCAGTCTCTGACTGTCTCCTGTTCCATGTCCGCAGTCTCTGACCGTATCCTGTACTATGTCTGCAGTCTCTGACCATCTCCTGTACTATGTCCGCAGTCTCTGACCGTATCCTGTACTATGTCCGCAGTCTCTGATCGTCTCCTGTACCATGTCTGCAGTCTCTGACTGTCTCCTGTACTATGTCCGCAGTCTCTGATCGTCTCCTGTACCATGTCTGCAGTCTCTGACTGTCTCCTGTACCATGTCTGCAGTCTCTGACTGTCTCCTGTATCATGTCTGCAGTCTTTGACTGTCTCCTGTATCACGTCTGCAGTCTCTGACCATCTCCTGGATCATGTCTGCAGTCTCTGACCATCTCCTGTATCACGTCTGCAGTCTCTGACCATGATAATGTAATTATGACATTGTCAAAAAGGGGCAGAGCATGGATGACCTTGAAATTATGCCCCCCCCCCCCCCCTGGAAAAAGTTCTGCGGACACCCATGAGTGGATCCCCCTTTTTGCTGCAACAACAGCCCTGACCCATCGGGGCATGGACTCAGCTAGACCTCTGAAGGTACGCTGTGGCATCCGGCACCAAGCCATAAGTAGCAAATCCTTTAGGTCCTCCAACGAACAGGTTTGTTTCTCCAGCACATCCCACAGATGCTTGATTGGATTGAGCTCTGAAAAAATGCGGGGCCAAGTCAACACCTCAAACGCATTGTGTTTCTTAACCACTTGCCGACCGCTGACCGGCATCTGACGGCGACAAAGTGGCTTGATATCGCAAACCGCCGTCATATGAAGGCGGCTTACGATATCCCTCACTGTGTTCGGGGGGGGGGCCAGGGAGCGGGTAGGGTGGACTCAATCGCTGCCAGCTAC
>BLSH010367962.1:408994-421129 GCA_018402905.1 Glandirana rugosa | reverse complement strand
TGACTTACGTCGACTGTATATATATATATATATATATATATATATATATATACACATACACACGCTGCATTCAGTGTAGACTATATACAGTGCATGCTCGGATAAGGGGCTGGCATAGATTTTTTTTTAAAAATTTGGCAAATCCATACCAGGCTCTTCAGGTCTGGTGTGGAGTTTAAGGTGAACCCTGCGCCAAAACTAAAAAATAATTTTAAAAAACATGGCGTGGGGGTCCCCCCCAAAATCCATACCAGACCCTTATCCAAGCACGCAGCCTGGCAGGGCAGGAGTTGGGGGGATGAGCGAGCACGCCCCTCTGAACCATACCAGGCTCCATGCCCTCAACATGGGGAGGGTGCTTTTTGGGGCTTCTTTGCAGGTAAGTGATGCATAGCATAGTAGCCCATTATGCATCTACTTTGCAGGGGAATACAGAGGAAATAAACCCAATCTGGGTTTACTTCCTCTTTAAAATGAGCACTTTTGATTTTTCATGTTCGTGTCTCATAGAATTTAATAGGGTTTGCATGTTCACACAAATTTTTTACCTGTTCGCAAGTTCTGGTCTATAGCTAAGCGCAGATAACCTAGGAAAGTTGCAGATGCACCCGCGGTGTGGGTAAACTGCAGCACATCAGTATGAAAGCAGCCTTATAGGGGCCTCAGACCAGTAAGGGCTCATTCACAAGTGCAGCAGGCACTGCTGCTCCCCTGAAAAGCAATCTGAGTAGTGTGTTTGACAGATGCTGAGGAGGCGATGTGTTGCCTCCTTGCCACCTGATTTAAACCCATGATTGCCATGCAATGCACGCAATTGCAACACGGTAGTATGGCAATTAGAGGTTTAAATCAGGTGAGAGGAGGCGACACTGTGCCTGGTGATCTGTGACTTCTCCCATGTTGTACAGGTAGATCTCCAACTCTTTAAGGTTGCCTACCCCTGCTTTAAAGAGACAATATATTTTCCTTCTGCTAGGCTGGCGTTTCTCCTTTTTTTAGTCACTGCACCCTTTCATAGAGTGCAAAATTCAGAGGAATTCCAGTCTAAAATGTAAATGTTACCCTCAGTTGGAAACCTGATCCTGGAAATAAATGCACAAAACTGCCCCCCTTTGCGTCAGTCCCCCATTCACATCAAAGTCTAAAAATCACACCATAGGTCCCTCCTTCATGTCAGAGTGTAGGTGGGTGCTGTGTGGTGCGGTGGCAGGAACACACACTCAATCCAGGTACAAGACGCGGAACTTGTATTGAAGTCAATGAAAAACAGTTCAAAACAAGCCCATCAGAAAGTAGCCCAACTGTTTTGCTTGCGTTTATCTAGCAAGGTTACTAGTGGTAAAACCAAGGAAGCTTAGACTTCTGCAGTGTATCAATGCTTTACTAAACAGAAAGTCTGCACATACGACTGTAGGATACACAATACAACACAACATATAGCTTACAAAATATGTCTACAACATGCGCAATGTCAATAATCCTTTCTAGCAAAATATAAGCATTGTTTATCATCTTAGGGTTTAAGATGCAATGTCCTTCTCGATTCCGTGCTCAGTCCAACTCAAAATGGCTCCAACTTCTAGCAGCCATGTGTTGCTCCTTTGTCTTCTCAAACACAACTCTTTTTTTGTCCCTCCATATGCTTGTTTCTAAACATAAAAAACTCCTCCCCCAACTTCTGACATAAATCCTGCTAGAGGACTTCCTCTCTAGCACTCCAAATCCTATCAAACTGGTTTATTTACATATTAATGGAGGGGAAAGGGGAAGCCTGAAAGCTCATGGTCTAAAAATATAACTCCATATTATATGCTATAAAATCAGTACAAAAAAATCATGGCAACACACCAACCGGGAACTCTCACGGATGCCAACAGCGTGTAGCGGAACAGGTTTCAGCCTCTGTCTGGAGGGGCAGAATGCAGCCTGGCCGATCTGAACCCAAATGGGAAGGTGTCCAAGGAGAGAGGCAGATCCCTAAGGCTTTCCCTACTCATCTGGAAATTTTCCCTACCGCAATGACTGTCCCTGATAGATGGGTAACCTGTCCCTACACTACCAACAAGCAGAATGCGTGCCAAACCCAGGAGCCAAGGTCTTAAATAGACTCTGCCACCACTAAGATGGCCACCCCAGTCACATGGGTGGTCAGCGTCCAACCGGATCGCTGCCCCCGGAAACCGTAAAGGAACCATGTTCCTCTTGACTCCCTCTGCATTGCTGCTGCTGATAAGCGCCATGTGCAGAGGAGAAAACAAACTGCACCTGTCCCACCATCACATCAGAAGCCCACCCTTCCAATTAGAGTCCCCTCTTTATATCAAAGTTATTCACTAAACATTAGAGTCCCCTATCACATTAATGTCCCCACTTCACAAAGTTCCCCATCACAGAATCTCCCATCACAAAGTTCCCCATCACAGAATCCTCTCATCATATCAGAAGCCCATCTTTCCCATTACAGTTTCCTCTATACACCAGAGTCCCCCCCCCCCTCCAAACATTAAAACCCCCTTTCACATCAAAGTCCCCACTTTACAGAATCTCCCATCACAGCGGAGAATACTCTCATCACTTCAGCAGCCCACCCTACCCATTAGAGTCCCCCTAACAACATTAGAGTCCCCCTTCACAGAGTAACAAAGTCCATCATCACAGAGTCCCCTCTCCCCACCAGAGTCCTACTTTAGTCCAGCAGCATGGTAGAGGGCAGAGTATAGAGCAGGTAGGTACACTTCAATCCTTTTCAGCGTGCTGGGGGAGGTCCTGCATACAGTCTGTCCTGGATCAGTGCCATGCATAGCCATGTAGGCGGACACCATGCACCGTTGCCGTAAAGCTTCCATGGTTGTTGTGACACTGGTGGCCACAGGGCTGGTGCAAGCATTTTAGACACCCTAGGCGAAATCTCAATTTTCCGCCCCCTTTTGGCTCCGCCCCTGACACCACCCCCTTTGCCCTGTCCATGTATACGATGGAGGTGGTGGAGGTGGAGATTTTTGCAGCGCCTCTCTATTTCTTTAGCCATGGTCCACAGGCCCGCACCTGTGCCTCTGGACCTGCCTCCTTTTACCGCCCTGGTGTGCTGCTAGCCACGGCTCTCCAGTGACATCAATGCAGAGCAGTGATGGATCAACAGTGGCTGGGCGCTCTGGGCGGCAGTGCGCCTTAGGCGGCCGCCTACTCCGCCTAGTGGTAGAGCTGGCCCTGGGTGGCCAACCAACCCACAACATGGCAACACCCTGATCCATGGTAAATCGTGTCCCATGTTCATGGCATCTTTGGAGAACCCAAAGGGCACCTCAGGGTGTCACAGCACGCTGGTTGTGCTGCGCTGTACTAGGCAATACATTTGAATGCGTACAGCCAGCAATACAAGAACCAATGCAGCGTACCAGACACACTTTATCTCCATTGAAAGGCCCGGAACACGGCTCTTGTCTGTACAAATAAACAGCATCCTTCTTTATTGTGCCATTTAGCAAATTAAGCCGTAATGGGCGCTGTTTTATCTGCAGACAGAGAATTCTAGTGATCACAAAGTTTGCCGAAAGAGGGGAAAAAAATGAAGAGGAATAATGACTGTTCTGTGGATAAAATGGAAATTCAACAATCTGCAGACCTGACTCATACTACATAAGAAAAGCACAGCGCTTGAAAGATGTACCGGGTAAAAATAAGCAAAAAAAGAAAATGGGTGCATTATAAAAGAAAAAAAGCAAGAAATAAGAAAAACAGATAAGGCAATAATGAAAAATCTACCAGTTCATCCAATTTAGGATCTCAGTTTGAAACTAATAGTAACAAGTTGTTTTTTTAAGCCCAAGGGTAGCTGAAATGAAAAATCAGCACAAGGGACATAACTTACATTCAGTAGGATGTGCCCATTGTGCCAATTCCTCTTCTTTTTGTTGAACTTCTCTGTCCCTGACGCCCTACTGCGCGCTGCTGAAGAGCTTTGTTTTAAGGTAAGTCTTTCATGATATGCTAGTAAGCGGTGCATACTAGCACATTATGATTTTGCCTGGCAGAGTTTACTACCGCTTTAAGAGAGCCTGCCTATGCCTGCCTGCAAGGATTTTAACAAACTTTGCTGATTTATGCTCTGAACATAGGCGTGCACACAGGGGGTGCCAGGTGTGCCTGGGCACCCCCTAATCACCACATGTACATTAGCATTATTGCTCTCTGTGCCAGCAGGAAGATGGGAAAGATCTCCATCTTTACCAGCTCTGCCATAAGAGAAATGCTTGCGCACTTCTCTATCATTGTGCCAGCAGTGAGAATGATCTCTCTGCCAGCGCCATATATATGTAGACACACATGTGTGTTTGAGCTTTGGGGTGCACACTCTAATGCAATAGGCTGCGCACACCCATGGCTCTGAAGAAATAGCTGTTGGTTTCATCATGTCCTTTGCAGACTGGTTCTGAATGAGATCATCTGGTTCATTATAATCACCTGGTCCACTCTCAGTTTGCGAATGAGATAAGCTGCAGGGTCTGTATCCCTTTCTAAAAAAATTTATAAAATTGAAATTCCTATTGCCTAAAATCTGATTTGTATCTTAGTGCAGACGTCTGGAAACATTAGTGGGCTACTCACACAAGCAGGAAATTATATTTCTGGGGGGCGTCCCTTACACCAGTGGTGTACAGAACACCCCTAGGTTGCCATGTTGCAATAAAACTTACAAAAAATTACAGGGGCTGCAGATTGAAAGGTAATTTTAATAACATAAATATAATATGGCTTGTATACCAATCCTATATGCTATAATATTTTGTATTGTTTGCTATTTTTTTTCCATGAAAGTAGAGTTATCCTTTAAAGGAGAAGTAAAGCCAAAGCTCGTTTGGCTGTAGTTTTCCTGTGGATCACAGGAGTGTAGTTCGTTCAGCACTCCTGTGACCCATTTTCAGCAGACAGCAGGCTGAAGCCCGCTGTCGGCTGAGGTCACAGTGCCGGTTCAGGCTCTGGCAAGATCGCGACCATATGGTCGGGATCTGCCCACCTGCCTAGACTGGCACCCGGCTCAGCCTCTCAGCAAGACGCCGAGAGCCTGAGCCGGCTGCTCCTACCCCTCCATAGCCCAGCTCTAGAGTGAGCCCGGGGGGGAGGGGCAGAGCAAACAGCGATAACTGACAGTCACCAGCTCTCTGCTCAGGGAGACTGAGAACTGAGCGATCAGCGGTGTTAGATCACTCGGTTCTCAGCCATGGGGCTGGCGGGGAACAGATACAGCATCCACCTAGGTAAGTATGACTACAGAAAAAACTTCTCTTTTAAGGCATTTTCGGACTCTGTGATTGTTTCAAATCCCATTGGATGTCTGGAAACAAAATAAAGTTTATGTTAGGGATTATCGCAGAAAATGTCTCATAATGGTGCAATTTACATTTCAGTCCAATGTTCCATTTCATTAAACCACTGATTTGGGAGAGGATGAGAATTACATTGAACGCGGTAAGTAGTTACATAAAATCAATTGAGCCGCTAAATGGCCGGCCTTTTGGGGAGCAGCCGCTTTCTGCAAACAAGAACTGGATGTTAATTATTTCCATTATTTGTACATCACTTAAATAATGCACAGCTAAAACAAATAGACGTAATTAAACTTTGGACTTGGAGCCCCCTGGCAATTTATTGTTTTCAGAACGCCGTATTGTGTTTAGACAAAATGACGGAGAACAATCCTTCTGTTCAGTTGGCTAAACATTTTAGCAGATGTCATGGGCAAAGGTGACGCTACAAAGTAAAGACCATTGGAAAGTCTACTTAAAGTGGAAGGAAAGCCTTAAGCCGGCCGTAGATGGATGGAAATTTGGCCGGTTCATCCATCTATAGGCAGGCTGGTCTCTTGATCAACTTCTGTACTGCCAGCCTGACCACAATGGTGGTCAGTGGTGGAGCAGGTGGTCATGCTCCTTACATTGGTGGCCAGTGGGAAGAATGCTCCTTACATTGGTGATCAGTGGGAAGAATGTCCCTTACATTGGTGGTCAATGGGAAGAATGCTCCTTACATTGGTGGTCAGTGGGAAGAATGTCCCTTACATTGGTGGTCAATGGGAAGAATGCTCCTTACATTGGTGATCAGTGGGGAGAATGCTCCTTACATTGGTGGTCAATGGGAAGAATGCTCCTTACATTGGTGATGAGTGGGAAGAATGCTCCTTACATTGGTGGTCAGTGGGAAGAATGTTCCTTACATTGGGGATCAGTGGGAAGAATGACCCTTACATTGGTGATCAGTGGGAAGAATGACCCTTACATTGGGGATCAGTGGGAAGAATGCTCCTTACATTGGGGATCAGTGGGAAGAATGACCCTTACATTGGGGATCAGTGGGAAGAATGTTCCTTACATTGGGGATCAGTGGGAAGAATGACCCTTACATTGGGGATCAGTGGGAAGAATGCTCCTTACATTGGTGATCAGTGGGAAGAATGTCCCTTACATTGGTGGTCAGTGGGAAGAATGCTCCTTACATTGGTGATCAGTGGGAAGAATGCCCCTTACATTGGTGATCAGTGGGAAGAATGTTCCTTACATTGGTGGTCAGTGGGAAGAATGTTCCTTACATTGGTGGTCAGTGGGAAGAATGCTCCTTACATTGGTGGTCAGTGGGAAGAATGCTCCTTACATTGGTGATCATTGGGAAGAATGCTCCTTACTTTAGTGGTCAGCAGGAAGTATGCCCCTTAGATTGGTCATCAGTGGGAAGAATGCTCCTTACATTGGCGATCAGTAGGAAGAATGCTCCTTACATTGGTCATCAGTGGGAAGAATGCTCCTTACATTGGCGATCAGTGGGAAGAATGCTCCTTACATTGGTGATCAGTGGGAAGAATGCTCCTTACATTGGTGATCAGTGGGAAGAATGCTCCTTACATTGGAGGTCAGTGGGAAGAATGCCCCTTACATTGGTGATCAGTGCGAAGAATGCCCCTTACATTGGTGGTCAGTGGGAAGAATGCTCCTTACATTGGTGATCAGTGGGAAGAATGCTCCTTACATTGGTGGTCAGTGGGAAGAATGCTCCTAACATTGGTGGTCAGTGAGAAGAATGCTCCTTACATTGGTGGTCAGTGGGAAGAATGTCCCTTACATTGGAGGTCAGTGGGAAGAATGCTCCTTACATTGGTGGACAGTGAGAAGAATGCTCCTTACATTGGAGGTCAGTGGGAAGAATGCTCCTTACATTGGCGATCAGTGGGAAGAATGCTCCTTACATTGGTGATCAGTGGGAAGAATGTCCCTTACATTGGAGGTCAGTGGGAAGAATGCTCCTTACTTTGGTGGTCAGTGAGAAGAATGCTCCTTACATTGGAGGTCAGTGGGAAGAATGCTCCTTACATTGGTGGTCAGATGGAAGAATGCTCCCTACATTGGCTGTCAGTGGGAAGAATGCCCCTTACCAGTGGCGGCTGGTGAAGTTTTTGGATGGGGGAGCGCCAGGCCCCACCCTTCCCTTTGACCCCTCCTACTTTTAATAAGCCCCACCCCTTATAGAATCCACCCACTCTGTCCCCTGTATTCCACATATTGTGTCAGGGGTATACAGCTCAGCATCACAGGACACAGTATACAGCTCAGCATCACAGGACACAGTATACAGCTCAGCATCACAGGGCACAGTATACAGCTCAACATCACAGGACACAGTATACAGCTCAGCATCACAGGACACAGTATACAGCTCAGCATCACAGGGCAGGAGCATTCTTCCCACTGATCGCCAATGTAAGGAGCATTCTTCCCAGCATCACAGGACACAGTATACAGCTCAGTATCACAGGACACAGTATACAGCTCAGCATCACAGGGCACAGTATACAGCTCAGCATCACAGGACAAAGTATACAGTGAAACAGGTGGGGGCAGTTTGCAGCCAGTGAGATAGGTGGGGGCAGTTTGCAGCCAGTGAGATAGGTGGGGTACATTGCAGAGTCCCCCCCCCTGCACTTACCCCATCCAGCAGGCAGGAGTGTTGCAGAGATTCGGCATGCAAGAGCGCGCTGGGTCTGCAGAGTTCGGCACACGGAGAGCGGCTGTCCCCCCCTCGTCGGTCCCCGGGCGGTCATGGTCCCCTCCGCTGCCACAGTGACCCGCCCCCGGCCCCGCATCCAATCACCCTGAGCGGAGGCTCAGGGCAGCCAATCAGCCTATGCATGGCCGCAGGAATAAGCGCACATGCATAGGCTTTAATGGCCGACCAATAGGCTCACTACTTGGCTGTCATGTGACAGCCAAGGAGCCGAAAAGAAAAAAAGAAAGTCAATGTACCGGCGCCACCTGTAGGTGGGCGGGGTTTAATTTTTTTTTCGTATTTTGCCGGCGGGGAGGCGGCGCCCCAGCGCCCCTCCCACACCAGCCGCCGCTGCTCCTTACATTGGTGGTCAGTGGGAAGAATGCTCCTTACAAATTGCTAAAAAAGATCATTATTGTCAGTGGTTACTTATCTGAGAGGCAGAAATTGCCCATGCTCCTGATTTTGATCATCGCTTGCAATTATCATGCTGTCTGCACTGCAATAGAGTGATAACAAGCAGCTCAGGCAATCAAAGGCACTCATTATTTCCATGGGAGCAGATCCCTTATATGTGCGCCACTGTATTTTATGAGTATTGCGGTGAGCCTCAGCATGAGTTGCATAAGGTTGAGCAAATATCTCCCCATCCATCATTCCCAAGGATATGTCTACCTGCCTGTGGCCAACCACATACATTTAAAAGTCATAAAATCCACGCTTCAATGATTTATTACAGGTCTGTGACAGATCACGGTCCATTAATTAGCAGAAGCAATGAAGGAACAGCCATACCAAACTCAAAATGCCTGTCCAGCATAATTCTGAAAGTAAATGTAGGGGTCCTTTTCAGTGTGGTCAATAGCTGATAAAACCCGGGACCTGTGCTCTACTCAAGTGCTTCCTTTAAGCCCATCTCTGGGCAGCCCCACTTCAAGGGTATTATTTTTAGCTGCCTGTAGTTGGGCTTTAAAGTGTAGCCAACGACAAAACTTTTTTTTTGTTTTGGACAGAGTGGAGAGGAAATCCCAAATTTTGGGTTGCCATCAGAACAGATATAGAGGGAAAATCTTCTAATGGGGACACTAGTTCTGGTGACAACCAAGAATTCTCTCACTTTGGTGGTATTTTCTCTCACTACCTGCTTTGGCTATGGGAGAGGAAGTGGTGAAGGGTAAGCTACCCATTGGGGACACAGATAGCAAAAAATAGTGCAGCGCTGGGATAAACCTCTAATATTGACTGTTGAAACCAGTGGTGGCACCTCTCCCCCGCTGTTTGCCGGTCGGTCCGGCACTTACCCCATCTAGGCGGGTGGCTGGCAGCGTGCAGTGGCTCCATGTCCTCTCGTCCATGATGGCTTCCAGCATGCGGCTCCTCCCCTCCTCCTCCTAGGCGTCCAATAGGATTCCTTGTCCTTTCAGCCATTCGGGTGACAAAACCCACTTCCTGATTGGCCAGGGGGAGGATTAGTGTTACAATAGTGAATATTCATTCGTTGTTGTAACACATCTGGGTGGGCTGAGAGCTCACTCTCTGCGCCCCGAGCCCACCCTAATTTGAAGCTTGGCTCTAATCGGTGCTTCAAAAAAACACACCCCCTTGGAATTCATGCGCCCGGTGTCCTGAAAGGTCCGGACGCATGGATATGGAAGGTGACGATGGACGAGGGGGGGGGGGGGGGGCGGTGCCCGTGCACCCTTAATGGTTGAAACAGAGGTATAACTCTCAGTACCACAAAATTATAGATATACGACTCAAATCCCATGTGAAATGTCCATAGTGAAAAAACATAAAAAAGTAGAAAGTAGTACAAAAAAAAAATTCTTAAGTATGAAATGGAGTAAAAAACCTATAGTCTAATAAACAATAGTCTTGTGAGAAGATGGATCCCATAAAATTTAATTGGTATTGCCCGTGAAGGAACGGAGTATTAAAACACCATCACTGTGTGGTCCACCACCCATGTGTAAAGCCAGTACACTTACCAGACGGTGTGGACTCGTATACTGAAAGTATTCAGTCAAACACGCAGCTACAGGAAATCACTCCAACCGTATCCAGAACTTCCAGGTGGTTGTTGGGGGTATCCGTTTGACTCAAGATTAGGTGGAAGGAATCAACTCTCAGAAACCAGGCTCCCGGCATTTGGTTAACCACATCAGGCATATTAGCAGCTCCCAGACACATGTATAGGAAACAGCAAGCATCCACGCATAGTGTAAAACTGTTTTAAAACATTTATTTAAAAAATAGATGTGCACTTACATAAATCCACTTGTAAAAAAGTGCTAAATGAACAAACATCATATCCATGGATAGTGAAAATAGGATCGTAATGACGTCATGAGAACCACCCAGCGCGTTTCGTCCTATTGGACATCATCTGGGGTGTTTTTTCACTATGGACATTTCACATGTGATTTGAGTCGTATATGTTATAATTTTGTGGTACCGAGAGTTATAGCTCTGTTTCAACAATCAATATTAGATGATTGTCTCTTTTCAGCGCTGTGCTATTGTTTACCTTTGTTTTTTTGCAGTATATGTCTAGTGGAGTGCCAGCAGCTGCACACATTCTCTATGTGCAGTTCTATTACACCCCATACTCTATTTTTATAGAGCGATCAAATTTTCCATTCTTTTTTTGTCAAAATCGCAACGCAGTCAGTTGACTGGGACATGATGGGATTTAAATTTACCTGATTTTACACGTCGCAAAAATCTGATTACTTTCAAACGCATTGACATATATTTTTTTTTTATTATTATTTTCCATTTTGATCATTCAATAAAGTGTCCTGAAACAGTTTATTGTCCTGTATTGCTTCACAATATACCAAATATTGATGGTCAATCAAACTCGCCAGTAATGGATTGCGTTGTTTCTTGTGATTACCTGCACTTTTATGTGCTATTGCCAGTGAATGGATCTCAGTACCATCGGCCAGTGCCCAGTAACCTTCTGGGAAAATGCATGAAGGCAGTGGCCACCTTCTCTGTTCTTTAGTTCTCCTCACCAATGGTGTCTTCCATTTTTTTGTTGTAGAAATGAAAAGTCCACTTTGATTCTTTAAGGACAGTAGTGCCATCCTCTGGCGCCAAGTACCTTGCTGGGAAAATGTATCAAGGCAACAGTCACCTTCCCTGCCCTCTAGTTCTCCTCACCAATGGTGTCTTCCATTTTTTTGTTGTAGAAATGAAAAGTCCACTTTGATTCTTTAACCACTTCAGCCCCGGAAGGATTCCCAGCTTTAGGACCGGAGCCCTTTTTGCGATTCGGCGCTGCGTCGCTTTAACTGACAATTGCGCGGTCGTGCGACGTTGTACCCAAACGAAATTTGCGTCCTTTTTTTCCCACAAACAGAGCTTTCTTTTGGTGGTATTTGATCACCCCTGCGTCATTTCTGATCGCCGCTATAAACAAAAGAAGAGCGACAATTTTGCAAAAAAGCCCAAATTTCTTACTTTTTCCTAAAATACAAATCCAAAAAAAAATATAAAAAAACATTTTTTTTCACCGTTTTTGGCCGATTTATATTCTTCCTCATATTTGCGATAAAAAAAATCGCAATCGGCGTTTATTGATTGGTTTGCGCAAAAGTGGTCGCGTTTACGGATGAAAATCATTTTTTATTTTTTTTAATTTTTGGGGTTTTTACTTAAGAGTAGTAGGCATTTGCGCTGGTGAAAACGCGTTTGGTTAGTTATTTGCGGCTAACGCTAAAAAAAATAGCGTTTATACTCCTTCTTATATTTAGCCGGTTTTTGCCACTTTTTTTTACAAAAAAATATAAAAAAAAACCTAAACATAAAATCCTTTTTCATTCTTTAAACCCGAAAAAACGTTTTAACAGCGAGAAGAAAACAAATATCGCCGCTAGTCTTTACTGCGTCCCCACTAGTTTATGGTGGTTTTCTTTCGAGACAAACACCCTTTTTTTCCTGCGTTTAAAGCAAACCCATGTTGCAGCGTGCTGGCGCGTTAACAGTCAATTTCGCTGCGTCGCGGCTTAGCGTTTTTCCCGAGGCCAGGATTTCGACCCTTAGGAAGGCCCCGACTTCACCAATTTCTTAGTTTCACCTGAAAAGTAAAGATGTTGT
>BLSH010367962.1:395973-408984 GCA_018402905.1 Glandirana rugosa | reverse complement strand
AATGCACTTCCGACACTGGTGTTTTACTAAAAATGGCGGCGATCTGCGATTTTTTGCGGTACTGCGATATTGCAGCGGACATGTCGGAACGTGTTGACACTTTTTTGGGACCATTGGCATTTATACAGCGATAAGTGCTATAAAAATGCACTGATTACTGTGTAAATGCCATTGGCAGTGAAGGGGTTAACCTGCAGGGGGCGCGCTAAGGGTTAACTATGTTCCCTGGGCGTGTTCTAACTGTACGGGGGACTGCCTAGCTGGGGAAGGGAAGTGGTCACAGCCTTCACGTAAAGGAAGGCTGTGATCACAGCCCTTCCCCCTCACACAGAGCGGAGGTCCGTGTTTACATACACGGACCTCCGCTCATTCGCTCCGGGGGGGGCATCGCGGGTGGTCGGCGGCAATCGAAGCCGCCGCACCCGCTCCCTGGCCCCCCTGGACACAGTGAGCGCGCGGGCGCGCCTCCGGCGGCGCTTGCGCGCTCACTATACACGTTCCCGCAGCCGCCGTCGTATGACGGCGATTTGCGGGAACGAGCCACTTTGCCGCCGTCAGATGCCGATCGGCGGTCGGCAAGTGGTTAAGGACCGTGGTGCCATCCTCTGGCGCCAAGTACCTTGCTGGGAAAACGTATCAAGGCAACAGTCACCTTCCCTGCCCTCTAGTTCTCCTCACCAGTGGTGTCTTCCACTTTTTTGTTGTAGAAATGAAAAGTCCACTTTGATTCTTAAAGGACAGTAGTGCCATCCTATGGCGCCAAGTACCTTGCTGGGAAAATGTATCAAGGCAACAGTCACCTTCCCTGCCCTCTAGTTCTCCTCACCAATGGTGTCTTCCATTTTTTTGTTGTAGAAATGAAAAGTCCACTTTGATTCTTTAAGGACAGTAGTGCCATCCTCTGGCGTCAAGTACCTTGCTGGGAAAATGTATCAAGGCAACAGTCACCTTCCCTGCCCTCTAGTTCTCCTCACCAATGGTGTCTTCCATTTTTGTGTTGTAGAAATGAAAAGTCCACTTTGATTCTTTAAGGACAGAAGTGCCATCCTCTGGTGCCAAGTACCTTGCTGGGAAAATGTATCAAGGCAACAGTCACCTTCCCTGCCCTCTAGTTCTCCTCACCAATGGTGTCTTCCATTTTTTTGTTGTAGAAATGAAAAGTCCACTTTGATTTTTTAAGGACAGTAGTGCCATTCTCTGGCGCCAAGTACCCTGCTGGGAAAATGTATCAAGGCAGCAGTCACCTTCCCTGCCCTCTAGTTCTCCTCACCAATGGTGTCTTCTATTTTTTTGTTGTAGAAATGAAAAGTCCACTTTGATTCTTTAAGGACAGTAGTGCCATCCTCTGGCGCCAAGTACCTTTCTGGGAAAACGTATCAAGGCAACAGTCACCTTCCCTGCCCTCTAGTTCTCCTCACCAATGGTGTCTTCCATTTTTTTGTTGTAGAAATGAAAAGTCCACTTTGATTCTTAAAGGACAGTAGTGCCATCCTCTGGCGCCAAGTAGATTGCTGGGAAAATGTATCAAGGCAACAGTCACCTTCCCTGCCCTCTAGTTCTCCTCACCAATGGTGTCTTCCATTTTTTTGTTGTAGAAATGAAAAGTCCACTTTGATTGTTTAAGGACAGTTATGCCATCCTCTGGCGCCAAGTACCTTGCTGGGAAAATGTATCAAGGCAACAGTCACCTTTCCTGCCCTCTAGTTCTCCTCACCAATGGTGTCTTCCATTTTTTTGTTGTAGAAATGAAAAGTCCACTTTGATTGTTTAAGGACAGTAGTGCCATCCTCTGGCACCAAGTACCTTGCTGGGAAAATGTATCAAGGCAACAGTCACCTTCCCTGCCCTCTAGTTCTCCTCACCAATGGTGTCTTCCATTTTTTTGTTGTAGAAATGAAAAGTCCACTTTGATTCTTTAAGGACAGTAGTGCCATCCTCTGGCGCCAAGTACCTTGCTGGGAAAATGTATTAAGGCAACAGTCACCTTCCCTGCCCTCTAGTTCTCCTCACCAATGGTGTCTTCCATTTTTTTGTTGCAGAAATGAGAAGTCCACTTTGATTTTTTAAGGACAGTAGTGCCATTCTCTGGCGCCAAGTACCCTGCTGGGAAAATGTATCAAGGCAACAGTCACCTTCCCTGCCCTCTAGTTCTCCTCACCAATGGTGTCTTCCATTTTTTTGTTGTAGAAATGAAAAGTCCACTTTGATTCTTTAAGGACAGTAGTGCCATTCTCTGGCGCCCAGTACCCTGCTGGGAAAATGTATCAAGGCAACAGTCACCTTCCCTGCCCTCTAGTTCTCCTCACCAATGGTGTCTTCCATTTTTTTGTTGTAGAAATGAAAAGTCCACTTTGATTCTTTAAGGACAGTAGTGCCATGCTCTGGCGCCAAGTACCTTGCTGGGAAAATGTATCAAGGCAACAGTCACCTTCCCTGCCCTCTAGTTCTCCTCATCAATGGCGTCTTCTAGTTCTTATGTTGTTGAAATGACAGGTCCACTTTAATTCTTTGACTTGTTTTATTTATTTATTATCCCTACATCTCTCTCTCCCCTCTATTAATGAAATCTCCACTGCCTGACACAGTAAAATAAAAATAGTCGACTGAAAAGAAGATCTGTAATTATCCCGCAGCACCCAGACGAGTCGAGAAAAAACATGCAACAACAAAAGAGTCATCTTGTGTTATGACAAGCTTTGTAGTCTTTGTGACGGCTCTCTCTGATTGCAAAACACAGTCGTGAAAGCTAACAAAGAGCAGAAGGCTGCCGCGGCGCTCTGTACTCAAAAGCCGCCTTGCCGCTGAAGCGGGCGTTTTCAAAGGACTCGCGATTCTAACTTCCTGCAGCGAGGGAATGTTTAATTCAAAGGCACCTGGGGATCTTATCATATTACTTTTTGTATAATTAGGGATGTGGCGGCCAATTATTCCACATGGCCATGGTATTCCTAATGAACAGAGAGAGATAATAATGGACCGAAATTCTATCAGGGCCCTCTCCAGCTCTGTCCTGGGATATTTTTTTTTTAGGGGAGGGGCAGCTAAAAAGTGTACCTGTCATCCATACACAACAGTGAAGGGTATTCTGGGACTTACAGTACGTAGGAATAATGTGCTAAAGGGAAATGTATTGCTGCCCATAACGACCGATCAGTTTCCAGCTGGGGGCTAACAGAAGCAAACCAATTCTTCTCCAGTGGTCAACAACAGTCCATGCACAGAATCCTTGTTCCATGTTTAGTGCATTGAATTTTAAATTGACCAATAAATATTGGTTATGGGCAGCAAGAAATGTTCCCCCCATATTTTAACCACTTGCCTACCAGGCACTTTCACCCCCTTCCTGCCCCAGGCTAATTTTCAGCTTTCAGCGCTGTCACACTTTGAATGACAATTGCGCAGTCATGCAACACTGTACCCATATGACATTTTTTATCTTTTTTTTTTGTACAAATAGAGTTTTCTTTTGGTGATATTTAATCACCACTGGGTTTTTATTTTTTTCTAAACAAGCAAAAAAATTCTGAAAATTTGAACAAAAAAGGTTTTTCTTCGTTTCTGTTATAAAATTTTGCAAATAAGTCATTTTTCTCCTTCACCGATGGGCGCTGATGAGGCGGCACTGATGGGTGCTGATGAGGTGGCACTGAAGGACACTGATGAGGAGTGGCACTGGTGGGCACAGATAGGCAGCACTGATGGGCACTGATAGGCAGCACTGACGGGCACTGATAGGCAGCACTGATGGGCCCTGATAGGCCACACTGATGGGCACTGATAGGCTGCACTGATGGACACTGATAGGTGGCACTGATGGGCACTGATAGGCCGCACTGATGGGCACTGATAGAGAGCACTGATAAGCTGATGGGCACTGATAGAGAGCACTGATGGGCACTGATAGGCTGCACTGATGGGCACTGATGGGTGGCACTGATGGGCACTGATAGGCTGCACTGATTGGAACTGTTGGGGTTGCACTGATAATCAGGACATTGATGCTTAGTGCTCTGATTATCAGGGTAAATGTCCCATCATGCTTGCCACTTACTGGCTCTGCTCTCCTGACGCTGTGACAGTGCGTGAGGAAAGGAATGACGAGCTTGTTTATATGTGATTAGCTGTGATTGGACACAGCTGATCACATGGTAAAGGGCCTTTACCCCAATCTACAATCAGCTGTATCCGAAAGACACAGAGATTACAGGGCGCACCGGGGGAGGGGGGGGGGCGTGGTTCTGGGCGGATGTCCATGGACGCCCTCCCAGAACTGGAATCGGTAAAGAAATGGTTAAATACATTGGCCCTGTCACAAACTGGGGGTACTGATGTTACAGGGGCAAGGGAGGCTATCGATATGTAAAGTATTGTTGTCCGTCTTGTGTCCTCAGAAAACGACCTTCACTGCGGCAGATTCCCCAATTCAGACACAGGAAGTGATAGAAAACACCAAGCGCACGAAAATTGTCACAGCCTGCAATACCCCCAGAATTGAGGAATCTATAGCAAATCATTTGCTTTTTGGAGCACGGTGGAAATCTCTTGTCACCACTTTTTTCTGCATAAGGACACTTTATTGAACGTTCTCATATTGGCACACAGTGTCACTGAGAATCAGATGGTATACGGAAGAATTTGTAATATTTCCAGCAGCACAATAAAGACTTTTGCACGTGAGCCCTTTTTTGTAATATTGTTCACTGGCAATATTTTGCACATATTGATTTTATTTATTTACATTTATGTTTTTTTTTATTGTATATGAATTATTAGATTATTCACTTATGAATGCACAAGTAATAGACATCACACAGTAGTAGATAGTAGTTGTAGCGCTGCACTCAGGTATTTATCTTCTTTACATTTCTGTCCACATATGGGGGATGTGAGGAGTGCTGCCAGCTTTATAGGAGCGCTATATAGCAGCTCACAAATTTTCTTTCTAATACAAAACAAGGTATGTAATGAAGGCAAAAAGGTTTTATTTTTAAAAAAACTTCAATAGTATACTGATGGGGGATGGGTGAGCCATGGAGGGCAACATATAAACAGATTAAAGATTCAAACTATTGAAAATAAATTAGAGATATCCAGGCCGGCCCTACCATGGGTCCCAGTGGGTGCATTGGACCCAGGCAGCGCTTTGAGAGGGGCAGTAAATTGAACCACAGCCGCCTCTCCTTCTCTTCTATTTACCCAGCAAACTGACCACCAAGATTTTTTTTCCAGCAGTTTTGTGTGTCATGACGACAACTGCCCCCTGGGCCACTCCACTTGCCCCTATACTATCCTAGCCTGCCCCTATACTACCATAGCCTGCCCCTATACTGCCCTAGCCTGTCTATATACTACCCTAGCCTGTCTATATACTACCCTAGCCTGCTCCTACTACCCTAGCCTGCCCTTATACTGCCCTAGCCTGCCTATATACTACCCTAGCCTGTCTTTATACTGCCCTAGCCTGCCCCTATGCTACCCTAGCCTGTCTATATACTGCCCTAGCCTGTCTATATACTACCCCAGCCTGTCCATATACTACCCTAGCCTGTCTATATACTACCCCAGCCTGTCCATATACTACCCCAGCCTGTCCATATACTACCCTAGCCTGCCCCTATACTGCCCTAGCCCGCCCCTTGGAATTGAACATAATGGTATGTCATATAATTTTGCATATAGACAAGGTGCTGTTGCATGTAAATCTGACTTGCTGATCAATTCAATTTTAGTTGTAATTATCATGATATAAAATAATAGATTTGGGGGTCTTTTGGTGGGCGTGGTTTTTTTTTTTTGGGGGGGGGGGGCATTTCATTATTGGACCCAGGCAGCACAATGTCTTGGGCCAGCCCTGGAGATATCTTTTAGGCTGGGCTCACACTTATACGGCTGCGATTTCAGTGCGGCAGTCCGGTTAATTTCTGTTCACCGGATCAGGTGCAAACTGCTTTTTTTTTTTTTTGAAGCCCGTGGTGGTGTGAAACACACCTCAAGCTCACCTGGTGCATAAAAAAGTGTACAAGACAAAAGTGAAGACACAAAAAGTGCACATGGGTGTACACATGGTCCTCCTCCGAAGAGGAAGGACCTAAACCATGGTCCCCCGGGGCGCAAGGCTCCTGACAGGGATTGGGGTACCGTGCACCAAGGATTGCCTAGCCAAAAGGCCGAGCAACCCCCTTTCTCGTTGGCGACCAGCCGGAACCGGCCGCCCATCGATACTAGGTGGGGCTCCCCCCGAAGGGAGACCCCATGAGAGGCGGTGGGTCAAGCCAAAAGGCCATACCCACCACCATCCCAAGACGTTCAGGGTAGGCCAGAGGACCGTACACCCTACTAATCAAACCAGTGCCTGTGTAACCTCAACAACCAAAAAGTGACAAACACGACAAACAACACACAAAAAAAACATAAAAAGGTGGGGGAAGGATAGTGGAGGACGTGCAAAAGGGTGCCTTTGTGCAGTACAAAGGCCGGCCTTGCGGCCAGGAATCAAAAATTCCTCTGGTCCCGACCAAAAGGCCTGGCCCTAGAGGCAGGTGCAAAAAAAAAAGGTGTACATGGTGCAGTGACCTTGGTGCCATCAAACTCAAAGTGTCGTCAACCACTGTGAGATTTCAGGCACGCCCTGGACTGCCACTCCAGGGGCACATACACCACGGGCTTTTTTTGCAACCAGCCGATCGGCCAGATCAGAGGTGGTTCTCCATTCCATCAGGAGGCATAGGAATTTAGACAGCTTAGGGAGAGTCTTGCCTACAACTGGGGACAAGCCAAAGCCAGATTCAACCCAGGAGGAAAAAGACCCTCCCACCACCATCACCATTCCGTACCAAATTACATTAGGAAAGGCTAGTTCCCCCTCGCCATAGGGAACCTAAATGCCTAACCTTCAAACTGATAAGAACAGATACTACACTTGATCTTAGCCAAAAGGCCGAGAAGTGATGCAAACTACTACCTGAATTCACACCTGAAACGGACCCAAAAGCGCACAGGACCATTTTGGAAACTGTACTGCGACCGCCCCGGACAAGTGTGAACCGGCTTAATTGAGACTCGGTCACACTCACATGTTATGCAAATTGGATGCGGTTAAAAAACGCATCCAATTTGCATATATGTGAACCTGGCCTTAGGCCAGTCTTGCAGATTTTCACTCTCTCAATCATCATTGGCTATCGGAGATCCTTATGCTGCTAGCATTAGTAAATAGATAAGAAGGTATGTTATATTTACTTGTTTTATTTTATTTTTTTACATTTCTCCAGCTACTTCCTGGTTTCTTGCCTAGGCAAATGAAGTCATATATCCCAGGAATCTTCAGGAGGGGAAGAGGGGTTTCCACAGCTAGGCACACCCACCTGCTGGCATGCCTGAGTTAAGGGCAGATGGATTCCAGGAAGTAAATGCTACATGAATCGTCTGCCCTTACTCAAGATGGCCACAATAAGAAATGCTAGGGGGTGTTTTTTGAAGTGATTTTTTATTTAGCAAAATACAGCATAGGGACATGGATGGATGGGGGAGTTTGCTTTGCATACTAAAAAATAATTCAATATCATTTTTAGTTTGTGGTACTGAGATGCAGTGCATTTCCTGTTTAATGAGAATGTTTTCTCAAGTATTGGTAGCTTAGGTCTCCAGTGTCAGATATTTTGGTCAGTACTGAGCTGCAGAATTTCCAGCTGGCCACTCTACTCAGGCCAAACTGCACAATCTGAAACCATGTAACGTTTTTATACAACTAACCAATTCCCTTTCCTCTGTCCTTGAGACAACACTACAAAGCCTTCACAACCTCCTTCATCTTCTACTTCAGGTCCTGCCATCTCATTACTAATTTAATGGATGGAGAAATAGAGGCTCCAACAAAGTCATCATGGAAATGTATGCCCACTGCCAGCATGGAACTCTCTACACTTCAAACCCAAAGCCGGAGACTTTTATTCAAGCGGGCACGGCGCTAATTGTCTGCGTCCCTTTCTGTAGGTCAGCCAGCAGCCCACATCACAGGAAGGCCGGGGTGGATATGCTGATAAAACTGCTTTAGAGATGCTAAATGAAAAAATATATTAACCTGACAGCTGCCAGACAGCCGTGACAGAATTAAAGAGAATATGTGGGAAATATTGATTCCACGTTTTCTGTGTTCTCCATCCTTGCCTATCTCATCCTCTCCCACATTCTCTTTCCTTTTTCTTTTTTCTTTATCTGTTACTATCATACTTTCTCATATTCTGTTCTCTCTCTCTCTCTTCTCGTAATCTATTCTAATGTTTTCTATATATTCTTTCTCTTTCTCTCTCTCTTCTCCCTCTATCCTATTCTCCCTCCAACTTCGTGCCTCAAAGATCTCTCTCTCCTTCTTCTGCCTTCATCATTTACTTCAATATTAACTCTGTCCTATATTTTTACTGTACCTCAATGTTCTCTATCTACACTTCTTCTGTCTTTCTTATTCTACCTCTCCCTCTATCCCTCTTCCTCCTCTCTCATAGTCTACCTCAGTGTTCTTCTCTATCCCTCTTCCTCCTCTCTCATAGTCTACCTCAGTGTTCTCCTCTATCCTTCTTCCTCCTCTCTCATAGTCTACCTCAGTATTCTCCTCTATCCCCCTTCCTCCTCTCTCATAGTCTACCTCAGTGTTCCCCTCTATCTCTCTTCCTCCTCTCTCATAGTCTACCTCAGTGTTCTTCTCTATCTCTCTTCCTCCTCTCTCATAGTCTATCTCAGTGTTCTCCTCTATCCCTCTTCCTCCTCTCTCATAGTCTACCTCAGTGTTCTCCTCTATCCCCCTTCCTCCTCTCTCATAGTCTACCTCAGTGTTCCCCTTTATCCCTCTTCCTCCTCTTTCATACTCTACCTCAGTGTTCTCCTCTATCTCTCGTCTTCCTCTCATAGTCTACCTCAGTGTTCTTCTCTATCTCTCTTCCTCCTCTCTCATAGTCTACCTCAGTGTTCTCCTCTATCTCTCTCCCTCCTCTCGTAATCTATTCTGTTTTCTATATATTCTTTCTCTTTCTCTCTCTCTTCTCCCTCTATCCTATTCTCCCTCCAACTTCGTGCCTCAAAGATCTCTCTCTCCTTCTTCTGCCTTCATCATTTACTTCAATATTTACTCTGTCCTATATTCTTACTGTACCTCAATGTTCTCTATCTACACTTCTTCTGTCTTTCTTATTCTACCTCTCCCTCTATCCCTCTTCCTCCTCTCTCATAGTCTACCTCAGTGTTCCCCTCTATCCCTCTTCCTCCTCTCTCATAGTCTACCTCAGTGTTCCCCTCTATCTCTCTTCCTCCTCTCTCATAGTCGACCTCAGTGTTCTCCTCTATCTCTCGTCTTCCTCTCATAGTCTATCTCAATTTTCCCCTCTATCTCTCGTCTTCCTCTCATAGTCTACCTCAGTGATCTTCTCTGTCTCTCGTCTTCCTCTTTCATAGTCTATCTCAGTGTTCCCCTCTATCTCTCTTCCTCCTCTCTCATAGTCTACCTCAGTGTTCTCCTCTATCCCTCTTCCTCCTCTCTCATAGTCTACCTCAGTGTTCTCCCTCAATTTCTCTTCTTCCTCTCATAGTCTATCTCAGTGTTCTCCTCTATCTCTCGTCTTCCTCTCATAGTCTACCTCAGTGATCTTCTCTATCTCTCTTCTTCCTCTCATAGTCTACCTCAGTGTTCTCCTCTATCCCTCTTCCTCCTCTCTCATAGTCTATCTCAGTGTTCTTCTCTATCTCTCTTCTTCCTCTCATAGTCTACCTCAGTGTTCTTCTCTATCTCTCGTCTTCCTCTCATAGTCTACCTCAGTGTTCCCCTCTATCTCTCTTCCTCCTCTCTCATAGTCTACCTCAGTGTTCCCCTCTATCTCTCTTCCTCCTCTCTCATAGTCTATCTCAGTGTTCCCCTCTATCTCTCTTCCTCCTCTCTCATAGTCTACCTCAGTGTTCTTCTCTATCTCTCTTCCTCCTCTCTCATAGTCTACCTCAGTGTTCCCCTCTATCTCTCTTCCTCCTCTCTCATAGTCTACCTCAGTGTTCCCCTTTATCCCTCTTCCTCCTCTCTCATAGTCTACCTCAGTGTTCCCCTTTATCCCTCTTCCTCCTCTTTCATACTCTACCTCAGTGTTCTCCTCTATCTCTCGTCTTCCTCTCATAGTCTACCTCAGTGTTCTTCTCTATCTCTCGTCTTCCTCTCATAGTCTATCTCAGTGTCCCTCTCTCTCCTCTTTCATAGTCTATCTCAGTGTTCCCCGCTATCTCTCGTCTTCCTCTCATAGTCTATCTCAGTGTCCCTCTCTCTCCTCTTTCATAGTCTATCTCAGTGTTCCCCGCTATCTCTCTTCTTCCTCTCATAGGCTACCTCAGTGTTCTTCATCTATCTCTCATCTTCCTCTCATAGTCTACCTCAGTGTTCCTCTCTCTCTTTCTCCTCTTTCATAGTCTATCTCAGTGTTACTCTCTATCTCTCTTCCTCCTCCCTCATACCCTACCTCAGTGTTCTCCTCTATCTCTCGTCTTCCTCTTTAATAGTCTATCTCAGTGTTCCTCTCTCTCTCTTCTTCCTCTTAAAGTCTACCTCAGTGTTCTCCCTCAATGTAGCCAATGGCCCCCTTAGGGGTGGTGGCTGTTAGATGTGGTTCATCTGTCTCTCTGCCCTCAATCACACATTTTTCCTTGCATCCGGAGTCACTGAACAGGCCGATACTTTGTTTTTGTTTTTCATTGAGAGAATAAACTTGAAGAGGGTAGGGACGACTGTGGGATGCCTAATTATCAGATACAGGACCATGCTATATACACCACAGTATATACACTCCTTCTTCCTCCAGCACTGACACTTGCTGACTGTTTCACTCCTTCACTTCTCTCCTGCACAACACTTGCTTCTTCACTGTTAGGCCTGAAGCGAAAATGTATCAAGCTTCCATTACATCTTACTCCACCCTAGCTGGCACATGGTGAGGTCTGCACTTCCTTGTCAGCAGGACCTCCAGACCGCCTGTTACAGGCAAGGGCCAAGGGCCCTCATAATATAAGGCCATGGGCCCTTAAAGTGTAGCTAAGTTCAAATGTGCTAGCCAGGTTTTGACGGACTACAACTCCCAACCCATCCTCTACCTCACTGTCCAGTGACACCGCTCCCCTGTTTGGCTCCTTAACCTTCCACAGACCGTCCACTGTCTCCTCCCCTCCACTCTTTCACCTGACACTCTCCTCCCCCAACTGGGCAGACCACAGTATTTAAGGAGGCCTGCGCCCTGCCAATCCAGGTTGGGGATTGGTCAGGGCTCCTTAACATACCTCAGAAAGTCCCACCTCCTGTTCCATCCCCTTTTCCAGAACTTTCTAGACCCAAAGGAGGAGTAAACAAGGGGTGTTCCTTCCTGCAGTCTCCAGCTCACCCTGGGCCACTCTCATAGCTCCGTGCCTGCACTGCTAAAATTATAGTTTTTTTTATTACAATCCACTATGTTTATTACTGTAATATCCCCCTATGACAGTGCTTTAGGAAAATAACACTGTATATAACTGCTTTACTGAGTGCAGATCCATGCTGATTGATCCGTCGCTTGTCTCCCCTCTCTGCCCGACGTATGCAGTGGGCGGGGCCGCCTCTCTCCTCCTCTCCGGGAATCCCTGGCCCCGCCCACTGCATACGTTGGGCAGAGAGAAGCGAAAGTTCAATCAGCATAGATCTGCACTAAGTAAAGCAGCTATATACAGCGTTATTTTCCTAAAGCACTGTCATAGGGGGATATCGCAGTAGTAAACATTGTATAAAGAGGCACAGGTGGGTTAACAACCGCTTTAAGGACCCCCCCCTTTTCTCTTTAATTGCCATTCCTCTAGTCATAGAGAATAATGTTCTTATTTCACCCATATATAGATTTTCAGATTATATATGCATTTTTTTTGACAAATACTAATTCTACTTGCATAAATTACTATGTAGCCAAACTTTGTTGGGGCGCCTGAGTTTCTGGGACCCAGAGTAGTCACACGGTCTGCTATGGTCCAAGTTATGGCCTTGATTGCTCAGACAAAGGGAGCCCTAATAAGACCCATCAGGATCTGCAGAGGGTTTGCGGCTGCCTGTCATTGCAGTAATATTGCAGATATGGCCTATGATCAATAAACACGTAGCCGGCATGACAATGGAAGTTTGACGTTTGAAAAAAAAAAGACAAATTTGGTAGATGAACACAATTCAGATCAACCTGAAGATCTGCATAAACCTCAACTATCCTCATTTATTTTGTGGAGCCTGATACCATCCTTGGTTGAATGAACCGATGCCGCAAAAAGCTTCCGCTCTGCCCTGATAAGATCGCTTTCTGAAATAAATAGCCGATTAATATGCCATAAAATTCCATCAAGTGACTTGTATACCAAGGATTAGGATCAAAGGAAAAACGAGAAGACGTTATCAAGGGAGCAATTTAACTCTTTAATTGAACTTGTCACAAGTTTACAAGATGATGTTATACATTAAAGAACAAATGTGCAAACCAATCACAACACCCTCTAGCGATCCTGTGTGCCTATATTACGTGGTGCAGCCTTGCACCTTATTAGCCATTGACCTCTGCGGAACATTTGGATTGTAAGTGATATACAATCCTGGAAGGATTTCACACCTTAGGACCAGAGCACTTTTTGCGATTCGGCACTTCGTCGCTTTAACTGACAATAGCGCGGCAGTGGTGCCAACCGCAATTAAATTTACTGACAGTTTGTAAAAATCAGTGATTTTTTCCACTGTCTATAAATATCAGGGTCTGATAATTTGTCATGCTGTGCTGACTTTTTAAGTGTAAACCAGGGAAACTACGTGATATGGGTATTGTCGGTGTTTCCATGTTGTGTTTAAATATCAATTGTCTTAGTTTTTAATAGGAGTTCTGTTATTTTTCAGGTTGCCAGTAAAAAATGTGCTCTGCCAGTAAACTTGACATGTTTTGCTAGTAAAAAACGCTGCGGGAGGTTGGCAACACTGTAGCGCGGTCGTGTGAC
>BLSH010367962.1:354257-369768 GCA_018402905.1 Glandirana rugosa | reverse complement strand
ACTAAGGAGATATATCTAGAAATATAGTGATCTCCCCACTAGTGATATAAAGATCTATATAGAGGAATCAGAACCTCCTTCCTCCTGCTGGTGACCCCTCTAGTGATATAAAGATCTATATAGAGGAATCAGGATCTCCGTCCTCCTGCTGGTGACCCCTCTAGTGATATAAAGATCTATATAGAGGAATCAGGACCCTCTTCCTCCTGCTGGTGACCCCTCTAGTGATATAAAGATCTATATAGAGGAATCAGAACCTCCTTCCTCCTGCTGGTGATCCCTCTACTGATACATCCCAGAATTCTATTTGCTTTTCCCACTGCCTGGTTACACTGTTTGCTCATTTTGCAATCATGAGGGCAGACAGTACAGTTACAATTCAATTCAATACAGTGAAATGGGGAGTTTGGAGGGAAATGGGATTATAACGGTGCTGGATAGAAATTAAGCGACTAAGATTGACTAAAAACCATATTTTATTTTATAGTCAAGGATAAAATGGTACAATAGTACCGATAAGAAGGAATGGTACAGAAGTACCTAAATCATATTTGAACACCAATAATTAAAAGAAATTACAGACGTTTACATGAAGGTGAGATACAATTCTGACTGTAACAACAATAGCTGTATATTGGCGTCCAACATGTTTCGCCTAAACAAGGCTTCCTCAGGGACTTAACGAGCCAGGTGTTACAAATCTTTCTTGACCCCGATTCCCCCCAAGACCAAGACCGTCAAACACTCCACCAAATTGTCGTGTGTCGCACCGGGAGGGGGGACACTGCACGTCCACAAATCATCCCAATAAACACCAGAGATGACAGCCTGATGTTTACAACACAAGCTGGAGGGTGTAAGAAGGATCTTCCCCACCTAGATGTCAGCGTATGAGCTGGTAATGTGTAGTGGATCTTTCGCGTACATCCAGGTAGACAAGCCCTCCAGGAACTGTGGTATTCATGATTCCCTCAATGAACTGTAACTCTCCAGTGCCGGCAGCACTCATGCAGCCCCAGACCATAACACTCTAATAACCATGCTTGACTGTAGGCAAGACACACTTGTCTTTCTACTCCTCACCTGGTTGCCGTCACACACGCTTGACACCATCTGAACCAAATAAGTTTATCTTGGTCTCATCAGACGACAGGACATTGTTCCAGTAATCCATGTCCTTAGTCTGTTTGTCTTTAGCAAACTGAGTGCTTTCTTGTGCATCATCTTTAGAAGAGGCTTCCTTCTGGGACGACAGCCATGCAGACCAATTTGATGCAGTGTGCGGCGTATGGTCTGAGCACTGACAGGCTGACCCCCCACCCCTTGAACCTCTGCAGCAATGCTGGGAGCACTCATACGTCTATTTCCCAAAGACAACCTCTGGATATGATGCTGAGCATGTGCACTCAACTTCTTTGGTTGACCATGGTGAGGCGCTGTTCTGAGTGGAACCTGTCCTGTTAAACCGCTGCATGGTCTTGGCCAAAGTGCTGCAACTCAATTTCAGGGTCCTGGAAATCTTCTTATAGCCTAGGCCATCTTTATGTAGAGCAACAATTCTTTATTTCAGATCCTCAGAGAGTTCTTTGCCATGAGGTGCCACACTGAACTTCCAGTGACCAGTATGAGAGAGTGAGAGCAATAACACCAAATTTAACACACCTGCTCCACATTCACTCCTGAGACCTTGTAACACTAACGAGTCACATGACACCAGGGAGGGAAAATGGCTAATTGGGCCCAATTTGGACATTTTCACTTAGGGGTGTACTCACTTTTGTTGCCAGCGGTTTAGACATCAATGGCTGTGTGTTGAGTTATTTTGAGGGGACAGCAAATTTGCACTGTTATACAAGCTGTACACTCACTACTTTACATTGTAGCAAAGTGTCATTTCTTCAGCGTTGTCACATGAAAAGATAGAATAAAACATTTACAGAAATGTGAGGGGTGTACTGACTTTTGTGAGATACTGTATATATATTATTACCACTGATTCCTTACATTGTTATAAATATACTGTTCTATCCATTAGCCATATTATCAGTGAGAAAAGGAACACCCACTTGACGCGCTTTGCACATCATTGATCTAATATGGCCACGTGACCAGGTCAATATCATTGAACCAGTATGGCCACGTGATGTCATTTGCTTCTTTGTATACGCTCCATGTGGCCATATAAGGTCAATAATGTCACAAACATCCCCACTCCTTTGCATAGGTACAGCTGTGGGATAAGGGATATAAAAGCATAGCAAATATACTGCTCTATCCATTATAATTATCATACAGTGGGAAAACGAATACCCTCCTCATGCGGTTTGCACATCATTGTCCCAATACAGGCACATGGCCACATTAGGCCAATGACATTGAACTTGTATGGTTATGTGGCCCAATTAGGTCAATGATGTCACAAGCACCCCCACTCCTTTCTATATGTGTAGCTGTGGGATGGGGCATCTCCCGCCCGCAGCTCATTGGCCCACCAATCACAGCTCTCCCTTGTTCCCCATATACAGATCATTATCCGCACCACTGTTCCCAGGCATTGCCAGATATTTAAACTTTCTTATAAAATTACGGTAAATATTCTGTTCTACAAATCTCTCTCTGCTGGGTCTTCCTGTTATGGACTTTGCCTGGTTGACTTCCCTTCTGGTTCCTGATTCTGTTTGCTGCCTCTGACTACCCTGATCTCTGGATTCCTGTTTCACTGAGTTGTTCCGACTACCGGCTCCGGTCACCGAACCCTGGCTGTGTTTTGACTACATTTGCTCTGTTTGTACTATTTTATTAAAAAAGTGTTATTTTTACTGCACGTCTCTCTCAGCCTGATTCATGGTTACTGACAGGCACAGTGCCCCATCATTGATGTCAGTCGGAGGAATAGTGCCCCATCATTGGTGTCAGTGGGAGGAACAGTGCCCTATCATTGGTGTCAGTGGGAGGAATAGTGTCCCATCATTGGTGTCAGTGGGAGGAATAGTGTCCCATCTTTGCTGTCAGTGGGGGGAATAGTGCCCCATCATTGGTGTCAGTGGGAGGAATAGTGCCCCATCATTGGTGTCAGTGGGAGGAATAGCGCCCCATCATTGGTGTCAGTGGGAGGAATAGCGCCCCATCATTGGTATCAGTGGGAGGAATAGTGCCCCATCATTGGTATCAGTGGGAGGAATAGTGCGCCAACATTGGTGTCAGTGGGAGGAATAGTGCCCCATCATTGGTATCAGTGGGAGAAATAGTACCCCATCATTGGTATCAGTGGGAGAAATAGTGCCCCATCATTGGTATCAGTGGGAGGAATAGTGCGCCAACATTGGTGTCAGTGGGAGAAATAGTGTCCCATCATTGGTGTCAGTGGGAGAAATAGTGCCCCATCATTGGTATCAGTGGGAGAAATAGTGCCCCATCATTGGTATCAGTGGGAGGAATAGTGCCCCATCATTGGTATCAGTGGGAGGAATAGTGCGCCAACATTGGTGTCAGTGGGAGGAATAGAGTCCTATTGCCAGTGGCAGGATAAATAAATATTTTCTGAATGTTGTTATTTCCTGCTCTCCTTTGTCCCCTGCACTTTGCCTGTAATAAAGACCGCTCACTGCTGCCCTCTCTCCTTGTGCAGGAAGAAAGGTCTGGTCTCCGCCCCTTCCGGCAGCTTGTAGTGGGTGGAGCCTGCACAGGTTTTCTCTCTGCACAGCAGCACAGAGATCACGCTGAGTGTCCTAACCTCTTATAGTGGACCTGTCGCTATCGGCCTACCGCAGCGGGCGATTCAGCGAATCTCATGCAGCAGCCACATCACAAGGTGCCAGCGGATTGATAGGCTGCATTATCTGTGATATTAGTCGGGTGTTTTACTGATGGAGACGTCTAATGCAGAGCAGGCAGATTGCGGGAGATTAGCGCTCTCTGGAATGAACAATTAAATTCTTCACTGTCCAGTCTGGAAAATATATTTTTTTTTCCAGCTGTCTGTTAGAAAAATCCACTCTCTGAGCAAAACCCAGAGGAGAAGGCAGAGAAAATCTCTGGACGTCAGACAGATCTGTGTGCCAAGGTGGCACGGCCACAGAGCCCGGTCTTGGACAGTGATTGGCTGGAGGCCGGTGGCTGCATGGATGGATGGGATGTTGTCTATGGCGCCATAATCCTCCCTTATAAGGCAGTGCCCGCTAGTCGCTGGACGGGTTACAATGACTGCAAGGGAAATGCTATTTAATAGATGGAAAAAGATTGCCTTCACCTTTACAACTATAAAAATATAAATGATAACATTTATTACAAATAAGAAAAAATAGATGTAAGTAATGAATAAAAAAAAAATCAATAATAGTATTATAAATAAAAGTAATAACAAAAAGCATGCAATAATTAAATAAATACAAATAAATAATAGCAATATAAATTATATTCAAATTATATACAAAAAAGAGATGCAATAAATAAATAAAAATAAAAGCAATATAAATAATAATAAGTAATAAACATAAATGCAATAAATTAATTAAAACAATAAGTTATACAAAAATAGATGCAATAAATAATTAAATACATACATAAAAATAAATAATAGAAATATAAAAAATAATAAGCAATAAATAAATAAAATAAATAAATAAATAACACTAATATAAATAATACTAAGTACTAAAAAAATCGATGCAATAAATACATTTTAAAAAATAGCAATATCAATAATAATAAGTAATAACAAAAAAGATGCAATAAATAATAGTAATATAAATAATATTAAGTTATATGAAAAAATAGATGCAATAAATAAATACAAATAAATAAACGCAATATAAATAATAATAAGTAATAAAAAAGGCAGAAAATAAACAAAAAAAAAATAATAAAAAATAAGTTATACAAAAACAGATGCAATAAATAAATAAAAATAAATAATAGCAATATAAATAATAAGCAATAAAAAAATAGATGCAATAAATAATAATAAATAACACTAATATAAATAATACTAAGCAATACAAAATAGATGCAAGGATAGGAACCAGCAAAAGGGTCCCTGGTTCGAATCCCAACCACGACACTACCTGCCTGGAGTTTGCATGTCTCCCTGTGCCTGCGTGGGTTTCCTCCGGGTAATCCGGTTTGCTTCTACACTCCAAAGAAATGCTGGTAGGGAAATTGGATCCTGTCTAAATTGGCCGTACTATGTGTATGAATGTGAGTTAGGGACCTTAGACTGTAAGCTCCTTGAGGGTAGGAACTGATGTGAATGTACAATATATATGTAAAGCGCTGCGTAAATTGACGGCACTATATAAGTACCTGAAATAAATAAAAATAAAAAATAAATAATAGCAATATAAATAATATTATGCAATAAAAAATATATATGCAATAAATACATATCATTTTTATAGTTACATAAAAATAAATAATGGCAATGTAAAAAAAATTAAGCAATAATAAGAAAGCAAATAAGGAGATGCAAAAGGTTGCAGAAGTTCAGCTTTAAAGTATTTAAAGTGATTGTAAAGTCTCGTTTTTGTTTTTTGTTTTTTTTTAATAACAAACATGTGATACTTACCTCCTCTGTGCAGTTGGTTTTGCACAGAGCAGCCCGGATCCTCCTCTTCTCGGGTTCCTCTTCGCTGCTCCTGGCCCCTCCTCCTTACCAAGTGCCCCCTCAGCCAGCAGCTTGCTACAGGAGGCACCCGAGCCGAGTCAGAGCTCCGCGTGTCCATTCAGACACAGAGCCCCGACCCGGACCCGCCCCCTCTCTCCCTTGATTGGCTGACTGACTTTGATTGGAGCCAATGGTGCCACTGCTGTGTCTCAGCCAATCAGGAGGAGTGTCCTGGACGGCAAGGACACTCGTGGACATCGCTGGATGGAGATTGGGCTCAGGTAAGTAATTAGGGGGGCGCTGGGGAGGCTGCTACACACAGAAGGTTTTTTATCTTAATGCATAGAATGCACCTTCTGCCTTTACAACAAGCCAAACCTTCCTTTTTTAAATTTTAGATAGGGTATTGATAAAATTTAAGCACTTGCCGACCGGCGTTTGACGGCAGCAAAGTGGCTCAATACCGCAAACCGCCGTCACCTGCGATATCACTCACTGTGAGCGCGGGGGGGGGGCAGGGAGCGGGTGCGGCAGACTCGATTGGCGCCGGCTACCCGCGATGCCCTCCCCTCGCGGTGAAAGAACGGAGGTCCGTGTATTTAAACACAGATCTCCGTTCTGTTGAAGGGGGAAGGGCGATGATCACAGGATTCCTCTATATGGAAGCTGTGATCACTCCCCTTTCCCCAGCCAGCCCAGCCCCCATACAGTTAGAACACGCCTAGGGAACACAGTTAGCCCTTAGAGCGCCCCCTGCAGGTTAACCCCTTCACTGCCATTGACATTTACACAGTAATCAGTGCATTTTTATAGCGCTGATCGCTGTATAAATGTCAATGGTCCCAAAAAAGTGTCAAAAATGTCCGACATGTCCGCCGCAATATCGCAGTACCGCTAAAAATCACAGATCGCCGCCATTACTAGTATAAAATAAAAAAAAAATAAAAACCCCAGAAATGAATTCTCATCATCCGTAAACGCGGCCACCTTTGCGCAAACCAATCAATAAACGCCGATTGTGATTTTTTTTTTTTATATAATCAAAGTTTATTAAAGTTTTTCCAGAGTACAAATCCAAGGAATAGTAATTCGACATACTACCAAAAGGTAGATAAACAAAACATAGAGAGATACTATACATTAATCGTAATAAGAAGGAGAAGAAATAAAAAGAAAATAAAATAAAGTTAAGTTATCCAGGTATTCATATCAATATTTCAAAATAAAAGAAAACTGGGTTGGCAAAAAAAAAAAAAATAGTATAGCTTGCATGTTCAATGATATACTGTTAAATAAGCCTACTTCCCAATCCAGGGGGATCCAGCTGGAGCAAGTTCTCAGGTGGGCGGGCCTGTCCCCTCCTCCCCCCGCCCCGATGCCTTCAGCAAGTTGGGCACCCAGTGGCGAGGTGGCGGGAACAGGGCCGCCACACCCCATTCCAACATCTCTCAGATATCTATATATGCGGTAGGCAATAATAAACAACAAGCAGTACTCATGTCAAGCAGTATCATGTGTATGATAATCAGTTCTTCCAATAACCTATCATGAGACCTGGATAGGGCATAGGTAGAATTCCAAAAGAAATAAAACAGAAAAGAGATATATAATGGGAAAGAAAAAAGAGTGGATAGTAAAGAGATTCACCAGTATCGAAACTTAACTGAAAAGTGAACAGGTAACTCTTATAAGGAACAAGTGGGGATCCCCACTTTACTCTCAGGTGGTCCGTGTGGTGTGGCCCCGGAGGAGACATACATCAGACCCGGGTAACAGTTCAGTCGTTCATAGAGATCTCTTGTGAGTAGTACTGCCAACCCATCCATGTATCTCTAAATTTATCATAGTTGTCCCTTATCTCGGATAACCACCGTTCCGCCTCCATAATGGAGTCTACTTCCCTTTTCCAGTCCTGGAGGGTCGGGCATTTGGTCTGTTTCCAAAACCTAGGAATCAAATCTTTTGCTGCATTCAAGAGGTGGGGGATTACACTGCGCTTGTATAATTTGGCGGAGACCGGCATCCCATGGAACAAGAAGTGGAGTGGCGTACATTCCATCCTCCTCAGGGTTAGTCTCTGAATCCACGGGGTAATCGCCTCCCAAAATTCCCTGATCTTGGGGCAGGTCCACCAAATGTGTAGGAAGGAGCCCTGTTGGGCACAGCCCCTCCAACACCTCCTGTCCGCGCTCGGGAACATTTGTGCTAGTCTAGTGGGGGTCCTATACCACCTGGCCAGGAACTTGTAAGCAGTTTCCTGCATGCGGGATGACACAGAAGATGAGTGGGTAAATGTGATCATCCTCTGTATCTGTGGAGGAGTAAAATCTGATCCCAGTTCCTTTTCCCATTCTCTAATGTAGTTGGGTGCGTCTGTATTCTGATAACTCAGTAATAGCCTATACATCTGTGAAAGTAGATGCCTAGGCTCCTCCAGGCTCTCACAGCTGCGTTCAAAGTCTGTAAGAGATTGGTATGGCCTCAGACTCGGATTCAGGGACTGGAGGAAACTAGCCAGCTGTCTATGTCTCCAGGCTGCTGCGGGGGTTCCCCCCAACTTTGCCTGCATGAATGTTAATGGCAAGAGGTTACCTTCTGGCGCAAACAGCGTACAAGAGCTCCCCCCCTCCGGACCCCGGGGGCCAAAGAACCCCCTCTCCTCGCCCGGTTGAAACCAAGGGAACCCCGCTAGTGGTGCTAGGGGGGACGTGGGGGGTGCGAGCTGACCCTCTCTGTTCATTCTGTCCCAGGTGGTTAGCGTAGCCGTGGTCAGGGGGGAAGTCCAGTCCGACAAGCCTCTAGTTTGCCTAGGGATCCAGTGAGCCCCTGCTAAGTTCCTGCCTGCCATGGTCTTTTCCAAGTTGACCCAAAGCCTCGTCTTCCCGTCGTGAATCCAATTCAGGATTCTTACCAAAGCCATAGCTTTGTAATAAAGGTTCACGTCAGGCAACCCCACGCCACCGTCTCGCTTAGCTCTCCTTAGAAGGTCATAAGCCAAGCGGGGGTGTTTGTTCTGCCATACAAAGCTTTGGAAGCATCTACGCATCCTCCTGAAAAAGACCCGTGGCAAGGCAATAGGGACCGTATATAGGAGATAGATAATACGTGGCAAAATGGTCATTTTAAGAGCACAGATGCGACCAAACCAAGTCAGGGGAACATCTTTCCAGGACTGAAGGTCCTTCTCAATGGAGATCAGTAATTTACCAAAATTGAGGTCGTAGAGCGTGGTCAAATCAGGTGAGATATGTGTGCCTAGATAGGGGAGCGCCGCTTCACACCATCTGAAAGGAAAAGCTTGTTTCAGAGATTCGGCCAGTGGTGGGGGAGTGTTGATCGGTAACAGTTCAGATTTATCGAAATTAATTTTGAAATTCGACATCAGTCCAAATTTCCGAACCTCATCCATCATCACCGGGAGAGAGACCAGAGGGTTGGTGAGGTAAAACAACAGATCGTCCGCATAGGCGGAGACCTTGTGTTCCGTTGAACCAATCAAGAGTCCCCTGATGCGACATAAAAAGGGTTCTAAGACCAGCGCAAATAATAATGGTGATAGGGGACAGCCCTGCCTTGTCCCGTTGCGGACAGGCAGGGGGTCTGACAAGGTCCCATTAACCTTGACCCTAGCTGCATTTCCGGCGTACAAGGCACTCACCCATCCCATAACACGTTCTCCTAACCCCATCTTCCTGAGCACCGCCATCAGATAAGGCCAGTGCACCCTATCGAAGGCCTTCTCGGCGTCCATTGATACAACCACATATGGACACCGAGAAGGACCGTGTTTCGCCCAATGTAGGACATGAAGGGCTCTAATAGTGTTGTCCCGGGCCTCCCGTCCCCTCATGAAGCCCGTCTGGTCTGGGTGAACTAGATCTGTCACATGGTCTTGTAAACGAAGAGCCAACAGTTTCGCCAATAATTTGGTGTCGGAATTCAGCAAAGAAATAGGCCGGTAGCTAGGGCAAAGCTGAGGATCCTTCCCAGGCTTGGGAATTACCGTGATGTATGCTAGCAAGGCTTCTCTAGGTAGAGGGCTGGCTGCACTTAGGGAGTTGAAGTAGCCGCACAGCGGTGTTTCCAGCAGTGGCAGGAAAATTTTATAGTAAGCATTTGAGAAACCGTCTGGCCCCGGGCTCTTACCAAGGGGTAGAGTTGCCACTGCCATGCGAAGTTCCTCCACTGTGAAAGGCCTCTCCAACTCCTCCAGTACTTGCGGGGGGAGAGAGGGTAACCCAGAGTCTGTCACATATGTCTCCAAAAGCATTGTTTCTGCAGTTGGGTCATGCGTCGGTCGTAGTGGGGGAAGGTTGTACAGTGATTCATAATAACGTCGGAATTCGGCCGCTATGTCCAACGAGTCCACTACCCCAGAATTACCTGTAGTCAGCCTGTGCACATGTTGAACTGTTTGTTGTTTTTTCAACTGTCTAGCCAAAAGTCTACCGCATTTATTACCGTGTTCGTAGAAACGGTGCGCGTAAAAACGCATCTTGTCCTGAGCTCTGCGGTCTAAGTACCTGGCGAGTTCAGAACGTAGTTCAGACAAATGAGTTGCATCTTCAGAGGATAGGGTAGCTTTGTGTTTAACTTCTAAGTCACGTATACGGTCGAGTAGTCCCAATAGTTCTGCCTGTCTTTCTTTCTTTAAGCGGGATCCATGGGAAATTAATTCACCACGGATAACTGCCTTATGACCTTCCCATACAGCTTGGTGTGACACCTCACTCGGCTGATTCAGTTCAAAGTATGTATTCATTGAGTTCCCCACAGCTTCCCTGATCACTTTGTTATCTAAAAGAGTTTCGTTTAAGCGCCATGTCCTGATACCCCGTACCAGAGCTGTCCCACTCAATCGCAGAAAGATAGGGGCATGATCAGAGATGGTGATGCTGCCTATGGAGGCGTCCGTCACCGCACCAAGGTGAAATTGGTCTACAAAGAACATGTCCAACCGTGAGTATACGTCATGCGTCTTGGAGTAGTAGCTGTAATCCCTGTCGGCAGGTTTCTTGATACGCCACACATCCACCAGGTGAAGCTGGCGTATTGCCCGCTTAACATGGCGGAGGGCCCTAAAAGAGAACACCGATCTCCCTGAGGAAGTATCCAGGTCGGGATTTAATGGCATATTGAAATCCCCCCCCCCAACACCAAAACCCCTTCTCTAGCCTCTGCAATCTTTTTAAGGGTGGTGGAAATAAACTGAGTAGTACGAGAATTCGGGGCGTATATATTGACAAAGGTGTACACCTGTCCATTCAGAGCCCCTTTAACTATCAGGTAGCGGCCCTCTTGGTCAGGTATGCACTGTGTCATGGAAAAGGGACAAGATTTCTTAATGGCAATACAGACTCCTCTGGCTCTGGGAATCGGAGAAGGGCTGTGAAACCATTGGTTATAGGTGGTTTGAGGTAGACGCGGTGTCGATTTGGTTGTAAAGTGCGTCTCCTGTAGAAAAAGAATGTCAGGTCCCCAGTGACGCAATTCCTGCCATAACCTACCCCTCTTGGATGGACTGCACAGCCCCCTAACATTATAGGACAACAATTTCAGAGAGTCAGACATGATGGAGGTATAATGTTACCAGAGTCCCCGGGTCATGACAACACGCCCCCCCAGGTACCACACTAATCCACATGGAACCATACCTGTTAAGAATCCAGATTCTAGGTCCCCTTGCTCTATGAGAGGAGGGCACTGAGCACCTGTTCCGATTACCAAAGGAGAAATCCTGGTGAATACAGAAAGAAAGAGTAAGAGTAGAGCAATAAAGACAAAGTAAGAGTATGCATAGAAAAATAGGGAACAAAACATATAAGGGACAAGTTCCCATTGTCAATGGGGTACTAACATCCGTTAGAGATCCGCCCCCGGTACGAAAAAATTCGCCCCGCGGGTAAATCTCCGGACCACTGTGAAAACACAGTTCAACACTCCCCATACTTGGGGAGTCACCTACTGGGGGGTAAGTGACTGATCGCCCGGGAGCAGCCACTCAGACAACCCGGGCCGAAAAAAAAAAGATAGCAAACTGTTATAAAACACAACATAGAAAACAAAAAATAAGTGTGGTAACAGCACACCAAAACCAGCAGTCAGTATATTTAAATCTTGAACAATTTAACCTCGGTGAGAGGGGTAACCGTGGTGACCACAGCAGCACCCCTAGACCTTCGATATATAAGGGCTGGCAGCCCACCTCAACTGGAATGTTCAGTCTAAGGAAGCCATTCTGTGGGGGCCCATTGACCCCATGAGACCACCATGTCAGTCCTCAAGTGAATATGTCAAGCGGGAAAAGAAAAAGTGAGTATTCCATGGCCAAGGCCATAATACAGCATTAGGACGCCTCATCATTCCGGTTACGTCTCCTCTGTCGGTTCCTTCGGCGGGTGGAGGAAGGGACCGATGACCAACCCTCCGATCGTTGAGGCAAAGGTATGGAACAGTGCAATCTCCAATCCGGGAACTCTGTAGGCGGTAAGTCCAGAATCTCCAGGAACGCCTGTAAGTCGTCCCTGTTGCGGAGAGAAGCAGATTTTCCATTCCTTGTTGCTGTAAGGCGAAATGGGAACCCCCAGCGATATGTCACCCCGGCGGAGCACAGGGCCTCCAACACTGGTCTCACCGCCCTGCGCTGCATCAGGGTGCGCCTGGAAAGGTCTGGGTATAAGGTCACTGATGCACCATCAAAGTCAATAGATGGGGAATTCCGGGCAGCCCTCATAATAGCTTCCTTCAAGGGGTATCTGAGCAGTTTGCATATGACGTCCCTCGGCTTGTCTACGTCTTGATGAGGCGGTAGAAGGGCACGGTGAACCCTCTCAATCTCAATGTCGTCCGGGGCCGTGGACCCCAAGATTTGGCGGAAAAGTCCAATAACTGAGGGGAGCAGGTCAGCCGAACGGGTGGCTTCAGGCAGGCCGCGGATGCGTATATTTTGTCGTCTGCTTCGATTCTCTTGATCGTCAAGCTGGTCAAGCAAAGTGTTAATAGCCTCATTATGCTGTTGGGACAAGTCCTTCAATGATGATAAAGTGTGCATAGTGTCCTCATGGCTGTTTTCTAGGGCTTCCACCCTTTGGCCTATGGCCACCGTCTCTTCCCTGAGCCCCTCCACCGCCTGCTTGCATGATTGCTCTACAGCCGAAATCAGCTGCTGAATGTCGGCCTTCGTGGGTAGGGACCTGATGTGCGCCCTGAAGTCCCAGTCACGATCTAGGCCTTCCAGCTCTGACACCTGCGAGGTCTGTCCTAAGGAGCGGATAGATGTGGATGGGCTCAGCTCTCTCACCTGTGGGGTAGCCGAGGGTCCAGGGGAGCTTCCACCCGATGCCCAGGGAGATCGCACCTGCTGGGCGGCTGAGGCCTTGTCCGTCGCCATCTTGGAGGAGGACCGCGTGTGCGGCGTCTGTGGGGGAAAGTATGAATGTATCCCTCCGGTCCCCGTCCGGCCGCTACTAGGAGGTTGGGAAGCGGTACATCGCCGAACAGGCATCAGGGGGTCCCGAGGATGGTGCTGTTCAGGTGGTGTTTGCTGATTTTCAGCCCGTGGCCGCCGGAGCTCTCCTCACACACGTCTCTACTCCATGACGGCCAGGCCACGCCCCCGATTGTGATTTTTTTTTACCAAAAATATGAGGAAGAATATAAATCGGCCAAAACCGATAAAAAAAATGTTTTTTTATATTTTTTTTTTTGGATTTGTATTTTAGCAAAAAGTAAGAAATTTGGGTTTTTTTTGCAAAATTGTCGCTCTTCTTTTGTTTATAGCGGCGATCAGAAATGACGCAGAGGCGATCAAATACCACCAAAAGAAAGCTCTATTTGTGGGAAAAAAAAGGACGCAAATTTTGTTTGGGTACAACGCCGCACGACCGCGCAATTGTCAGTTAAAGCCACGCAGTGCCGAATCACAAAAAGTGCTCTGGTCCTAAAGTGTGAAATCCTTCCGGGGCTGAAGTGGTAAAAAGCCTTACAAAGCTTTTTTCTTTTGTCTTCTATGCCCATGGGGAGATATTCTTACACTTCCCGTCCTGTTGGAACCGGAAATGAAAAGAAATAACTCCGACATAAAGGAAATCCCCGCTTAGACCGCTGTCGCTGAAAAAAGTGTCCCCATTGGAAGATTTCCCCTGCTTCCTGTTCTGGTGACAACAGTGTGACATGGTGTCAGGCTTGCATAGAACTTGAGATTTGAGTAAACTGAGCAGATTAAGATTTTAGCAGAGTAACAATATTTACTGGATAGAATTAGCACATTGCTGAGTGAGGTGGTAATGTGTGGGTGAGCGTCTTTAGTCATAGCAGCAGAAAAAGAAACAGCCTAGTGATTAGTGTACCCGCACACGGACGTTTGGGGGTGCAGAAGATTCCCAGGGCTTGCAAAGCCACCCATAGAAGTGCATGGCTGTATAAGCTTGCTGATGTGTAAACACAAATTCTCTTTTGCATCAGCATTTACCGTGCGTGTGAGCATGACGCATTCCCCAAACACAAAGCATGTGCAGCAGGTAAATGCAGATGCAAGGGCGTACAGCCGTTCACTTCTATAGTTGGCTGTATGTGCCACCTGCGGCTCCCTGGGTGCAAGAATTACCAGGGATTTTACACCAGAGGATATTTGCATCTGCTGAAGCTGGCAATACATGAGTAGGTTTTTGAAAAAAAGGTCCATAGAAACATAGCTACATAAATAGACAGGAAGAAAAAAAGACGCAAATCCATCTAGTTCAATGAAATTGCGACCAAAAAAAACCCAACACAATGAAATAGAAAACATCCATATACACAATTCTATACACAGGGCCGGCCCTACCATGGGTCCCAGTGGGTCCACTGGACCCAGGCAGCACTTTGAGAGGGGCAGCAAATTGAACCACAGCCGCCTCTCCTTCTCTTCTATTTACCCAGCAAATTGAGCACCAAGATTTTTTTGTTGCAGCAGTTTTATGTATCATGACAACTGAACCCCCGGGCCACTCTGCCCACCCCTATACTACCCTAGTCTGCCCCTATACTGCCCTAGCCTGTCTATATACTACCCTAGCCTGTCTATATACTACCCTAGCCTGTCTATATACTACCCTAGCCTGTCCATATACTACCCTTGCCTGTCCATATACTACCCTAGCCTGTCTATATACTACCCTAGCCTGCCCCTATACTGCCCTAGCCTGTCCATATATTACCCTAGCCTGTCTATATACTACCCTAGCCTGTCTATATACTACCCTAACCTGTCTATATACTACCCTAGCCTGTCTATATACTACCCTAGCCTGTCCATATACTACCCTAGCCTGTCTATATACATAATGGTATGTCATATAATTTTGCATATAGACAAGGTTCTCTTGCATGTAAATCTGACTTCCTGATAAATTTAATTGTACTTTTTATTATCGTGATATAAAATAATGGATGTGGGGGCCTTTTGGTGGGCGTGATTATTTTTTTTTTGGGGGGGGGGGTCAGAATTTCATTCTTGGACCCAAGCAGCACAATGTCTTGGACCAGCCCTGCCTATACATACATTTGTATGAAAATTCTCATCAGTACATTGATGAATGTCTTTAGAAAGAAAATTTGCTTTTAACCACTTCAGATCCACACTATAGCCGATTGACGGCTACAGCGCGGATCTCAATTGCCGGGGGGCAATCAATTGAGGTCCGCCCCTTTGTGCCCGCCGCATGCTGCGTGTGCGTGCCCGCAGGTCAGGCGGACTCGATGTCCGCCGGAGTCCCGTGATCCCTTCACAGAGAGCCAAAACGGGGAACCGCCGATGTAAACACGGCGGTTCCCCGCTCTGTGAGGGGGGGGGGGGGGGCATGACAGATCTACTGATCCCTGTGATCGGGATCAGTGAGATCTGTTATGTCCCTGTCAGCCACGCCTCTA
>BLSH010367962.1:337652-354247 GCA_018402905.1 Glandirana rugosa | reverse complement strand
TCGTTGTTAAAACTTTTTTAAAAAAAAAATGAAAAACGATATTATTTATAGGTTTTTATTTTTTATTTCACACAGTTAGAACACAATGAGGGAACACAGTTAACCCCTTCACTGCCCCCTTAGTGTTAACCCCTTCCCTGCCAATGACATTTATACAGTAATCAGTGGATATTTTTAGCTCTGATCGCTGTATAAATGTCATTGGTCCCAAAAAAGTGTCAAAAATGTCAGACATGTCCGCAGAAATATCGCAGTCCCGATAAAAATCACAGATCGCCGCCATTACTAGTAAAAAAAAAATAATAAAAGCACCATAAACCAATTTCCATAGTTTGTAGGCGCTATAACTTTTGCGCAACCCAATCAATATACGCCTATTGCGATTTTTTTTTACCAAAAGTATGTAGAAGAATATATGTTGGCCTAAACTGATGAATAAATTTGTTTTTTTATTTTTTATTTTTGGATATTTATTATAGCAAAAAGTAAAAAAAAAATTTTTTCAAAATTGTTGCTCTTTTTTTGTTTATAGTGCAAAAAATAAAAACCGCAGAGGTGATGAAATACCACCACAAGAAAGCTCTATTTGTGGGAAAAAAGGACGTAAATTTAGTTTGGTTACAACGTCGCACGACTGTGCAATTGTCATTCAAAGAGTGACAGCGCTGAAAATTGTTCCGGGCAGGAGGGGGGTTTAAGTGCCCAGTAAGCAAGTGGTTAACATTCAATTTTTTTTAGTGAATGGACTTTTAGAACAACAACCACTTTCACTGTTGGAAATCTGTTAATTCAAGAAAAATTTTCCATCTCACACCTTCGAATTTTCTTGTCACTACGTTGATCTGACACCACTAATGATTAGGGAATTAAGCATTCTAAAAAAAGGAACATTTTCAAATAATATTCTACTAGTGAATGCCCAGCTTAACATCCATGCACATGAAGCCTTAGGCCCCTTTCACATTTGTATGACCTGAAAGTCGTGCAACTTTGTCGGGACTTGAAGCAATGCCTGTGTAATCCTGAGGTCTATCGACCTCAAGTCGCATCAAAGTCGGACCAAAGTAGTGCAGGGACTGCTTTTAAGTTGCTGCGACTTGAAGTCGCACAGACATGAATGGTACTCATTGGAAATTATAGGGTATGACTTTCCCTGCGACTTTGCAGTCCCAAGTTGCGGGACAAGTTGCACAAGTGTGAAAGGGGCCTTAAAAAAGAAGTATGGCCAAAACGTTTCTGTCCATACTTCTCTTGTGGGTCACAAGAGTGCACTTACGTTTACTCTCCTATGACCCAGAGTCAGCTTATAGAGGGCCATTGCCCACTATCAGCTGACATGACTAGGCATGTGCAGAACAGAAAAATTTGTTTAGATTCGGATAGATTCGTTATGTTACTATGTTACTAGTTTTGTTTTGTTGATTTGTTTTGGAATTCATTTTGTTTCTTTTAATTTTGTTTCATTTATTTTCTAACAAATTTTTACATTTTTGGAATGATTCGAATTTGGATCAGTCGCAAAAATTATCTATTCAAATTCTGTGTGAAGAATGCTGGTTGTCAAGGAGGGCCACCCACTGCTTCCTTACGTGTTATGTGTCGGGGAAAGTCCAATTACTCAAAAAAGGGCCAAGATATACCTGGGAACTACAGACCGGTCAGCCTAACATTGATAGTGTGTAGGGTCAAGATATTCCCTGGAACTACAGACTAGTCAGCCTAACATCAATAGTATGTAAACTATTGGAGGGGACAATAAGGAACCATGTCCAAGAATTTTCTGATGAATACAGTATCAGTAGTAGTAACTAGCAATTCGAAGTTGGATCGGTCGCAAAAATGATCGATCCAAATTCTGTGTGTAGGGCCAAGATATACCTGGGAACTGCAGACCAGTCAGCCTAACATCAATAATATGTAGGGCCAAGATATATCTGGGAACTACAGACCAGTCAGCCTAACATCAATAGTATAGAGGGGCAAGATATACCTGGGAACTACAGACCAGTGAGCCTAACATCAATAGTATGTAGGGCCAAGATATACCTGGAAACTACAGACCAGTCAGCCTAACATCAATAGTATGTAGGGCCAAGATATACCTGGGAACTACAGACCAGTCAGCCTAACATCAAAAGTATGTAAACTATTGGAGGGGACAATAAGGAACCATGTCCAAGAATTTTCTGATGAAAACAGTATCATTAGTAGTAACTAGCAATTCGAATTTGGATCAGTTGCAAAAATGTTCAATTCAAATTCTGTGTGTAGGGCCAGGATATACCTGGGAACTACAGACCAGTCAGCCTAACATCAAGAGTATGTAGGGCCAAGATATACCTGGGAACTATAGACCAGTCAGCCTAACATCAATAGTATGTAGGGTCAAGATATAGCTGGGAACTACAGACCAGTCAGCCTAACATAAATAGTATATAGGGCCAATATATACCAGGGAACTACAGACCAGTCAGCCTAACATCAATAGTATGTAGGACCAAGATATACCTGGGAACTACAGACCAGTGAGCCTAACATCAATAGTATGTAGGGCCAAGATATACCTGGGAACTACAGACCAGTCAGCCTAACATCAATAGTATGTAGGGCCAAGATATACCTGGGAACTACAGACCAGTCAGCCTAACATCAATAGTATGTAAACTACTGGAGAGGACAATAAGGAACCATGTCCAAGAATTTTCTAATGAAAACTGTATCATTAGCAGTAACCAGCAGGATTTATGAAAGATCGTTCTTCCCAGGCCAACCTGTTAACATTGTACGAGGAAGTGAACTGTAATCTGGTTAGAGGAAGGCCGGTGGATGTGGTATATCTGGATTTTGCCAAAGTATTTGATACAGTTCTCCATAAATGCTTAATTTACAAATTGAGGTCTGTTTGCATTGACGACATTGTCTGTACCTTTATAGAAAACTTGTTACAGGGGCGCATCCAGGGGGTGGTGAGAAATATTGTATCTTCTGAATGGTCTGAAGTTGTAAGTGGAGTACCCCATAGCTCTGTCATGGGACCAATTCTGTTTAACTTGTACATGAATGATATAGAGGTCGGTATAAACAGTTGAAATGCAGTGTTTTCTGAGGATACAAATTTAGCAGAGTAATTACTTCACAACCTTACAATAAGACCTTGAAAAATAGAGGGGTGGGCAACTATATGGCTAATGGGGTTTAAATCCTGAAAATTGTAAAGTAATGTACTTGTAGGCTAAAAATCTGAATGCAAGTTACTCGCTAGGGGGGAGAACGTCTGGGGGAATAAAGGATAGAAAAGGATCTGGGGGTCCTAGTAGATCACAGGCTCAGCAATGGCATGCATTGGCAAGCAGCAGCAAACAAAGCCAACAGAATATTAGCATGCAATAAAAATGGTAGTTGGAGCTGCCCAGAAATTTCCATTTTCCGGGACCATGTGGTGGCTTTCATCCTTGGAGTTGTAAGTCTTAATATTCCTAAAGACCCAATACTGTGTTTACTTGGATGTGTTGGGCAGAACTCTCCAACGGACTCTGCCCGTGTTACTTACTGCCCTCAATGGATACAATTCTGTCTTCTAACAGCCCGCAGAATTATTCTCAAATTCTGGACGTCATCTACCCTTTCCATCCAGGCGATGAATAAAGGAGCTCAAATCCTTGATGTATCTTAAAAACTTGGCACCATAGTACAAAATCTTGAACCCACCAAACGCTTCCTTCATGGAACACATTTTATTGAATTCGGAGCTAACTTGGTTTCAAGTTTCAAAGGGTTTCCATATATAGCACAGCTTGTATAACAGTGTAAATTTGCTGTCCCCTCAAAATAACTCAACACACAGCCATTAATGTCTAAACTGCTGGCAACAAAAGTGAGTACACCCCTAAGTGAAAATGTCCAAACTGGGCCCAAAGTGTCAATATTTTGTGTGGCCACCATTATTTTCCAGCACTGCCTTAACCCTCTTGGGCATGGAGCTCACCAGAGCTTCACAGGTTGGCACTGGAGTCCTCTTCCGCTCCTCCATGACGACATCACAGAGCTGGTGGATGTTAGAGACCTTGCACTCCTCCACCTTCCATTTGAGGATGCCCCACAGATGCTCAATAGGGTTTAGGTCTGGAGACATGCTTGGTAAGTCCATCAGCTTTACCCTCAGCTTTAGCAAGGCAGTGGTCATCTTGGAGGGGTTTTTGGGGTCTTTATAATGTTGGAATACTGCCCTGTGGCCCAGTCTCCAAAAGGAGGGGATCATGCTCTGCTTCAGTATGTCACAGTACATGTTGACATTCATGGTTCCTTCAATGAACTATAGCTCCCCAGCGCTGGCAGCACTCATGCAGCCCCAGACCATGACACTCCCACCACCATGCTTGACTGTAGGCAAGACACACTTGTCTTTGTACTCCTCACCTGGTTGCCACCACACACGCTTGACACCATCTGAAACAAATAAGTTTATCTTGGTCTCATCAGTCCACAGGACATGGTTCCAGTAATCCATGCCCTTAGTCTGCTTGTTTTCAGCAAACTGTTTGCAGGCTTTCTTGTGCATCATCTTTAGAAGAGGCTTCCTTCTGGGAGGACAGCCATGCAGACCAATTTGATGCAGTGTGCGGCGTATGGTCTGAGCACTGACAGGCTGACCCCCCACCCCTTCAACCTCTGCAGCAATGCTGGCAGCACTCATACGTCTATTTCCCAAAGACAACCTCTGGACATGACACTGAGCACGTGCACTCAACTTCTTTGATCGACCATGGTGAGGCGCTGTTCTGAGTGGAACCTGTCCTGTTAAACCGCTGTATGGTCTTGGCCACCGTGCTGCAGCTCAGTTTCAGGGTCTTGGCAATCTTCTTATAGCCTAGGCCTTCTTTATGTAGAGCAAACATTTTTTTTTTCAGATCCTCAGAGAGTTCATTGCCATGAGGGGCCATGTTGAACTTCCAGTGACCAGTATGAGAGAGTGAGAGCGATAACACCAAATTTAACACACCTGCTGCCCATTCACTCCTGAGACCTTGTAGCACTAAGGAGTCACATTACACCGGGGAGGGAAAATGGCTAATTGGGCCCAATTTGGACATTTTCACTTAGGGGTGTACTCACTTTTGTTGCCAGCGGTTTAGACATTAATGGCTGTGTGTTGAGTTATTTTGAGGGGACAGCAAATTTACACTGTTATACATGCTGTACACTCACTACTTTACATTGTAGCAAAGTGTCATTTCTTCAGTGTTGTCACATGAAAAGATAGAATAAAATATTTACAGAAATGTGAGGGGTGTACTCACTTTTGTGAGATATTGTATATATAGAGAGAGAGATAGGTATATATATATATATATATATATCAATTAGGAAAGGTGAGCAGCACTTCAGTGTTCTTCAGGTGCCAGCAATCAAGCCTTACCCCAAGGCTATATATAAAAATAAAAGTCCAGGATTGCTGCACACAACTTCTTTAATATTTCAAAGTATCAAAATACAAGCATCGTTCAAGAATGTTCTTCAAATAGTAACATACTGATTATAAAAAGATCATGTAAATCAAACAAAGTCCATAACAAGACAATGGTCTTGATCCATATTTACAGACGGTTTCGGGCTATTGTCCTCCTCTTACGCCCTTTCTCAAGGTATGGATACATATATCATATATTGTTCCATACCTATGGACTTTGTTTGATTTACATGATCTTTTTATGATCAGTATGTTACTATTTGAAGAAAATTCTTGAACGATGCTTGTATTTTGATACTTTGAAATATTAAAGAAGTTGTGTGCAGCAATCCTGGACTTTTATTTATATATATATATGAGAGGGGGGCGGCAACAACTGACAGCACCCCCCAGGCGCAGGGCTGGCAGGAACTCTGAAGGGCACCCTAGTACCCCCCGCCCGCGCGAGGTCCGGCACTTACTGTGCTTTGGCTGTGTCCTCTCCTCCAGGGTGCGGGGCAGAGCAGCGGCGGCAGAGGTGCCTGCTCCAGCAGGCATCATCCCAGTGCTGTTTCTTCTTCCTTAGCGCCAGCCATCCAATAGGATCACCTGGCACTTTGGCCAATTGGGAAACAGGTCTTACAGACCTGTCTCCTGATTGGCGGGGAAGAAAGTTAGTGTGAAAATAGTGAAAATTAATTTGCTATGCTCATACAATTGGGTGGGATTGGGGCGCACTCTCTGGGGATCAGGAAGGAATTCTTTCCCCTGTTGGAGTAAATTGGATCATGGCTTTGCTGGGGTTTTTTGCCTTCCTCTGGATCAAATGTTGGTATAGGATTGTATGATTTTTTTTTGGTGGAACTAGATGGACTTCAACTTGTCTCTTCCTTTAACCTGACTAAATATGTAACTATATAATTATATAACATAGGATGAAATAGACTGTTGTCTTTATTCATTGTTAACATTTATGTAACTCCAAAATCAAATGTTAAAAGAAAATTACATTTTGAAGTGCTTTCGAATGACATTCGAATGACATTCATCGAATCATTGAATGTAATGAGAATTTTATGTTCATCTGGAACTCTACAGTACAAATATATGGCCATCTAGAACCTTTTCTCTGATCTGAGAACAGAAAGATCTCATCATTCCTTGAAAATAACCACCACAAAGGCTTTTCCACCTCGTTATCTAGTTGACGCTACAGAGGAATAATCCTATTTAACCTTCCATGTATTATTTGCATAATAACAAAGCTGATCGAATGATGAAATCAGATTCTTTCTCATTCAGGACTTTCCCAAGAAACAGGAACAATCCATGCCAATGGGAAACTACAGCCTGCGTATAATGAGTGCCAACACCATGCAACTGCTATGGGGGCCCCGAGCTGTCTACTTACAGAATGAGCTATGCAGAATGTGGTAGTGTTTGGCAAATACATTTAGATCTAATCATTTTTTATACGGTTTAAGAACCTCTATAATATTAATGTTATTACTATTAACTCCCCTTAAAGCGGTTGTATCCCCCCAAAAGGGATTTTTACCTACAGTTAAGCCTATAATAAGGCTTACCTGTAGGTAAAATGAATATCTCCTAAACCTGTATGGTTTAAGAGATATTCCACTTGCAATGCAGCAGCTGACATCACGGCACATGTGCCGTGATGTCCCGGTGAAGGCCCTGCGCATAGCGCCGGATCCTGCCGGAAAGTCCGCCGGAAAGACGGGCTCGAGTGACGTCTCGCGGCTCCGGCCACTCACAGCACCAGAGCCGCGAACCCGGAAGAATCAACACAGCGAAGATGTCCGCTCCCCCTGCAGGGACCAGGCAGCCCTGCGGGAGCTTCGTTCTAAGGTGAGTATTTCATAATGAGCTAGTATGCGCTGCATACTAGCTCATTATGCCTTTGCCTTACAGTTTTTTTTTCGGTATACAATCGCTTTAACTTTTTTTTTTCAAATATTTTTCTAGAAAATGTCCAATTTACAATCGTCGAACAAAAACAGAAAGGGGTGCATTTACTAAGCTTGTATCTAACCCACTACCAAAGCTTCCTTTTACTGCATTGCTATTGTGTCTTTGTACCTAATATGGTATCTTGCAATTTTAATCACGCTAACTTATATGCAAATAGGTAACTATTACCAAATAATTAATTTATAGTGGGTTTTCTTTATTTTGTCTCTGTTTTCTTTCTTTGTTATTTTATTTTTCTTTCTTTTTAAAGATTTAATAGTAGATCTTCCATGTGGATTCATTGGTTATATTATCAGTTAAATGCTAATTACTCAAACATGAAATATTTTGAATCCTTATGCGGCCAGCATTAGTAAATAGAAAGGGAGAGATATTATATTTACTTGTTTTAACGACTTAAGGACCGCCCACCGCACATATACTGCGGCAGGGCAGCCCTGTTGCACAAAACGATGTACCCGTACGTCGCTTCGTACGTCGCTTCGTGCATGAGACACTGCGGGCGCGCGAGCTTCACGGCGGGGGAGCCGCCGCGATGGCCGACGGCCACAGAGAGGCAGAATGGTGATCAAGGCGGATCCCCGTTCTGTCAGAGTAGTACAGTGAGATAGTCTGTTCCTACTAATCAGGAACAGCGATCTCTCTGTACTCCCAGTCAGTCCACCCCCCCACACAGTTAGAAAATACCTCCCTAGGACACACTTAACCCTTTGATTGCCCCCTAGTGTTAACCCCTTCCCTGCCAGTGTCATTTATATAGTGATCAGTGCATATTTTTAATTCTGATTACTGTAATAATGTCACTGGTCCAAAAAAAAGTGTCAAAAGTGTCTGATCTGTCCACCGCAATGTCGCAGCCCCGCTAAAAATCGCTGATCGCCGTCATTACCAGTAAAAAAGAATAAAAAGTCCATAAATCTATTCCCTATTTTGTAAACACTATGGGGTTGATTTACTAAAGCTGGAGAGTGCAAAATTTGGTGCAGTTGTGCATGGTAGCCAATCAGCTTCTAAATCCAGCTTGTTCAATTAAGGTTTCACAATAAAACCTGAAAGCTGATTGGTTTCTCTGCAGTGCTGCACCAGATTTTGCACTCTCCATCTTTAGTAAATCAACCCCTATAACTTTTGTGCAAACCAATCAATATACGCTTATTGTGATATTTTTTTAGCAAAAATATGTAGAAGCAGAGGCGGCTCTAGGCTTTGTGAGGCCTTAGGCAAAACCTAGACATGAGGCCCCACTCACAGGAAAAATAATTCAAGAGATAAAAAAATTAACTTTATAAATTGCATATATTAAGAGCTTTAAAGTGCTGGTGTCAGTACTCTCTATCTCTATCTCACTGCTGGGGTAAGTGTCAAATTAGACGGTTGCGAGGCCCCTGTGGGTGCGGGGCCTTAGGCGACCGCCTAATTTGCCTAATTAGAGAGCCGCCTCTGTGTAGAAGAATACATATTGGGCTACACTGATAAATACATTTTTTTTATTGGATATTTATTATAGCAAAAAGTAAAAAACATTGTTTTTTTTTTCAAAATTGCCGCTCTTTTTTTGTTTATAGCTCAAAAAATAAAACCCACAGAGGTGATCAAATACTCCCATAAGAAAGCTCTATTTGTAGGGAAAAAAAAGGACATTTGGGTAAAGCATCGCACGGCCGCGCAATTGTCAGTTAAAATAGCACAGTGCCGTATCGCAAAAAATGGCCTGGTCATTAAGGGGGAAATCCTTCCAGGGCTGAAGTGGTTAAACTTTTTCTTTTCTTTTTTTCAATTGCTTCCTGGTGTCTGGCGTAGGCCAAAATTATGTCACACCCACCAGTCTTCATGGGCATTTTTTTCTAACTTTTATATAGAGGAGGGGCTTTCTCAGCTAAGCACACCCTCCTGCTGACATGACTGAGCTAAGGGCAGATGGATTCCCGGAAGTAAATGCTACATGAATCATCTGCCCAGACTCAAGATGGCCGTGGGGGATGCTTTTCAAAGTGGGGTTGTGGTACCCAGATGCAGTTTAAGGGCATTGTATACTTTCAGGGCCAGTTCATGCTACATATTCTGCATTCTGGATGCATTTCTGCATGTGCATTTTAAAAGTGTTTTCTGATGTGTTCCACTGCGTTTTTTCCCCTCTTTTTTTCTTCATATCAATTCAGGACATGTGTGCTCTGGTGCGTCTATGATGCATTTTTCTGCATTCCAGATGAGATCAAGACAGAAAAAAATCCAGCATGTTCTACTTTTTTTAGCAGCACTGGAACGCACTGCACCGGTGTAAACTAGGGCCATTGGAATACATTGAAAACGCATTGCGTGAATTTTCAATGCAGATTAAAAATGCACTGGACTGCATCTGGTGTGAACCAGCCCTCAAATGCTATTCTTGTTTTCACTAGCTTTGACTGTAGTTATATTCCTTTGTTGTTTGTTTGCTTTACCTTGGGACGATGGGCTCACATGTTGTGGCTGCAGTTTGTAGTGTCATGGCTGATCGATTACCCTGTGTTCATGTATTCATTCACCTAGCTGGTCCCTGAACACAGATAGTGCCGTCCTTTGGGAGAGAAATGCAGATGAAGGCATTATAAGGGGGTATACTGTGATCTCTGTAAGAGATAATAAACAACTGGAGGTTTCACATCGCCCATAGGCGTGCGCACATAGGGTGGCAGGTGTGCCTGGGCACACCCTAATTACCCTGTACTGTGCAGATTCCCCCTGCCGCCTGGCTGCAGAGAAAGGGACGGGGGAATCTCTGTCCTCAGTCTCTTTCTCTGTCTCAAAAACGAGATATCAGGGGTCTGGTTAGACCCCTGATATTTCACCAAAGCCCCCCAGGAGGGCTCCAAAAAAAAATAGTTAAAAAAAAATAATAATAAAAAAACATAATTGTAAAAATAAACTGCTGACACCTATATCTTGTGCTACGCTAATGCAATAGGCTGCGCACACCTATGACATTGCCGAAAATGTATGGACATAATATGGAAACATGTATGTGATACTAGATCTACTCCTAGGAACCATATTGGGAGGTCTGTGTTCTGTATTTGCTTGTATGGTGGAGTCCTTTATTTTACTTCAGTCACACCCTCCTCTATCCCTTCTGCCTCTTTTTTTTCCTAGAGTTGGAACTCCCCGTAGCACCCTCTTGTTCGGTAGGTGGCGCTAGAGTGAGGATTTTTCTAGCAGAGTAGGAAAATTTAGGCAGGTCTAGTTGGTGGTGTTGGTTTTGATTCTGGGCTGGGAGTGGCTCAGGGTAGGGCTGGGTGACTCACAGGTGGTGTCATCAGGACCTCACACTTGTGGAACTTCTGGAGTTCCCGGGGAGAGAGGTGGAGAGGGGAGGTGTAGCTACCTGGGGTAATTTTGGGAGCCTTCCCCAATCCCCAACCTGGATTGGCAGGGGGCAGGCCTCCTTAAAAACCCGGGGTCAGCCCAGCTGGGGAGGAGTTGTAGGGTTGAAGAGCTGGAGTGAGAGAGCGTGGAGGCTGTTGGGGCCCACGGGGAGCTCCCCAGACCTTGGACCGGGGCTCGGGTGCATCCAGGAGGAGTGAAAAGATCCTGGAAGAGAGGCACATGAGAGAGCAAATAGAGGACAGCGCGAGAGAACACTACTAAGAGTCTCCAGAGAGGTGAAGTGGAAGAGGAAAGTGTCAGTTAGTGTCAGAATGTCCACCGCAATGTCGCAGTTGCTGATCGCTGGCATTACTAGTGACAAAATAAAAAAATAAAAAAATATCCCATTATATAGTTTGTAGACGTGATAACTTTTGCGCAAACTAATCAATATACGCTAATTGGGATTTTTTTATTAGAAATATGTAGCAGAATACATTTTGTCCTAAATTTATGAAGAAATTAGATTTTTTTACATTTTTTTTATTGGAAATGTTTTATAGCAGAAAGTAAAAAATATATATTTTCTCAAAATTGTCGGTTTTTTTTTTTGTTTATAGTGCAAAAAATAAAAACCGCAGAGGTGATCAAATACCACCAAAAGAAAACGCTTTACTTATTGAATATGTTTTATAGCAGAATGTAAAAAATGTTTTTTTTTTTTCAAAATTGTTGATCTGTTTTTGTTTATAGCGCAAAAAAAAATGCGGGGGGGGGGGCTGGTATATTTTATTTTTTATTATTATATTTATTATATTTTAATTATTCTATGGTACTAAATGGTAATAAATAATCGAACAATACGAAAAAAATTGCATTTTTGCTCGCGCATGATTGGACGATGGAAGTCAGCACAGTGTATTTGCCCTTAGTAAAGCAGCCATGGCGGGTGTCGGGATGCTGAGTGCGAATCGCCGTAAAAAGACGGCGATCTGCGAACAGCCGCTAGGGGGCGCGCATGCCCGCCGCACTCCTTAGGAGTGTGCCCGCGGTTCGGGCGGACCCGATGTCCGCCGGCGAGCCGCGATGAGCGGCCACAGGTAACAGTGCAGGCATGGGAGATCTACTGATCCCTGTCACTGGGATCAGTTAGATCTCTCATGCCCATTTAGCCCAACCCCCCCACAGTAAGAACACGCCCAGGGAACACACTTAACCCCTAGCTCCCCCCCTCCAGGTTAACCCCTTCACTGCCAATGACATTTATACAGTAATCAGTGGACATTTAAATTTCTGATCGCTGAATAAATGCCAATGGTCCCAAAAAAGTGTCAAAAATGTCCGACATGTCCGCTGCAATATTGCAGTACCGCTAAAAATCGCAGATCGCCGCCATTACCAGTAAAAAATAAAAAAAAAATAAAAACTCCAGAAATTAATTCTCATCATCCGTAAACGCAGCCACTTTTGCGCAAACCAATCAATAAATGCCAATTGTGATTTTCTTTTATCACAAATATGAGGTAGAATATAAATCGGCCAAAACCGGTGAAAAAAATGTTTTTTTATATTTTTTTTTTGGATTTGAATTTTAGCAAAAAGTAAGAAATTAGTTTTTTTTTTGCAAAATGGTCCCTCTTCTTTTGTTTATAGCGGCGATCAGAAATGACGCAGAGGCGATCAAATACCACCAAAAGAAAGCTCTATTTGTGGGAAAAAAAGGATGCAAATTTTGTTTGGGTACAACGTCGCACGATCGCGCAATTGTCAGTTAAAGCGACGCAGCGCCGAATCGCAAAAAGTGCTCTGGTCCTAAAGCTGGAAAACCTTCCGGTTGGTAAGTGGTTAAGCAAAACCGATCATTGTAACCAAAATAATTCTGATCGGTCTCGGGAGAAGATCCAATCACAGGAAAGTAGATAGATCCATACGATCATTGAGTGTACTGGCAGAAGTTACGTTTGAAAGTAACCTTAGAAAGCAGTGCTGGGACACGGGCATCCAGAGCCCAGGGTGAACATGCCAAACTGTGCCCCCCCGCCCCAAGATGTATGAGCATTATGTGTCATCAAACCCCCCCCCCTAAAAAAAAAAAACACTGAGCACTAACCTGCATGCTTACCAGTGGCGTATCATCCATGGGTGCAGGGTATTCACTGAACATGGGCCCCGAGGGGTGGGGGGGTCCACAGTGCCCTGACAAACACTGCACATAAGGATGATCTGTCCCTGGTTGACATCCGGGGATTATTGGAGCGTGTGGGCTTGCACACGGGCCCACTAATTTCATGATACGCCCCTGATGCTTACCCCCTAAACACAAATACCCCCTCCTCCCAGTACAAATCCACCCCCCCCCCTGAAACCCCCCCTATCAGCACGAATCTTTCCCCCCGCTCCATCTCAAATGCCCCCCCCCTCAAAAAAAAAAATCATCCCTCCTTGCACAAATCCTCTAGTCCTGCAATTTCGTCTCTAATGCTGGCCATACACTATATGAAAAATCAGCTGAAAATCGGTCATTTGGACAGTTCGCTCGTTTTTTCGGTCAGTTAATGGGCACAAATCGGTAACCGGTTGGGATGTTTTTGAGCCAAACGGTGTGCACTAGGTATATGTGAAAAAACGAACTCATGTATATCCATTGAATGATTTATCGGTCATTACGCAATGCCACTATCGTTTTGCTCTCACAGCCGATTGTTAGTTTTTCGAAAATGGGTTTGGCAGATTTTTTGTATAGTGTATGGCCAGCATTAGTACACATCCCACCCTCAAATCCCCCCTCCCAGCACAAATTTCCTTCATAGCACAAATCTTATCCCCCCCCCCCCCCATCGCTCCTCCCAAAACAAATTCCCCTAAATCACCACTTTTATCACCCCTCCTAGAATAATACTTACCCCCTGCCGCCCCCTAAATTCCCACTTTCAACACAAATCCCCCCTCCAATCTCCTAGTGCCCCCCCCCCACATGATACACACAGTGCCCAGGGCAGCCCACCCCTTGTCCTTGTTAGAAAGCATTATATTTCCAAAAGGGTAGTTGATGCTTGAAATGGACTTCCAGCAGAGGTAGTGAGTCAGCAAGTCGACCAACAGTAAGTGGATTCACGGAATCGGACAATGTGATTAAATCTATGAAGTATCGAAAAGACGCACACTGGGGTTGATTTACTAAAACTGGAAAGTGCAAAATCTGGTGCAGCTCTGCATAAAAGCTTCCAGGTTTTATTGTCAAAGCTTCATTGAAGAAGCTGAAGTTAGAAGCTGATTGGCCACCATGCACAGCTGCACCAGATTTTGCACTCTCCAGTTTTAGTAAATCAACCCCAGACTGTGCACTCTGCAAGTGCAGTTGCTCCAGAGCTTAGTAAATGAGGTGAAATTTCGCTTTGCAAAGTAATACCAAATCACGTGCAAGGAAAAAAAAAAAAAATGCATTTTAGCTTACACATGATTGGATGCTGGAAGTCAGCAGGGCTTCCCCTCTTTTACTAAGCTCTGGAGCAAATGCCCTTGCAAAGTGCACAATCTATTTGCCCTTAGTAAATCAACCCAACTGTGTTATCGATTAATTTTGAGCAAAACCGATCAATCTAATTAACCACTTGCCGACCGACGATCGGCATCTGACGGCGACAGAGTGGCTCTCCTGCGCAAAATGCCGTCATCTGACGGTGGCTGCCAGATCGCGCACAGTGAGCCTCCGGCAGCGCACGTGCGCTCACTGTGTCCGGGGAGGGCCAGGGAGCGGGTGCGGCGGATTTGATCTCCGCCGGCTACCCGTGATGCCCCCCCCGGAGTGAAAGAACGGAGGTCCGTGTAAGTAAACACGGACCTCCGTTCTGTGAGGGGGGAAGGACTGTGATCACAGCCTTCCTGTATACGAAGGCTGTGATCACTTCCCTTCCCCAGCTAGGGCAGTCCCCCCACAGTTAGAACACGCCCAGGGAACACAGTTAACCCTTAGAGCCCTTCACTGCCAATGGCATTTACACAGTAATCAGTGCATTTTTATAGCACTGATCGCTGTATAAATGCCAATGGTCCCAAAAAGTGTCAAAATGGTCCGACATGTCCGCCCAATATCGCAGTACCGCTAAAAATCGCAGACCGCCACCATTACAAGTAAAAAAAAAAATAAAAAATAAAAACCCCAGAAATTAATTTTCATCATCCGTAAATGCAGCAACTTTTGCGCAAACCAATCAATAACCGCCGATTGCGATTTTTTTTTTTATCACAAATATGAGGAACAATATAAATCGGCCAAAACCGATGAAAAAAAATGTTTTTTTATATATTTTTTTGGGATTTGTATTTTAGCAAAACGTAAGAAATTTGGGGTTTTTTTGCAAAATTGTCGCTCTTCTTTTGTTTATAGCGGCGATCAGAAATGACGCAGCGGTGATCAAATACCACCAAAAGAAAGCTCTATTTGTGGGAAAAAAGGACGCTAATTTCGTTTGGGTACAACGTCGCACGACCGCGCAATTTTCAGTTAAAGCGACGCAGTGCCGAATCGCAAAAAGGGCTCTGGTCAGGAAGGGGGCAAATCCTTCCAGGGCTGAAGTGGTTAAAGTCATTCTGATTGGCCTTGAGGGCAATCCCAATCATAGGAAAGCAGAGAGATCCATTTGACCATTAAGCATAGCGCATCCAACGATCTTTTGCGATCTTCCAATGTTATCTTTATCCTAAACAGTCGCTCAATTATAAACGCACAGTCGTGTACACAATTGATCCATGTATGCCACCATAAAATGATCACACTGAATAAACCACAGACCCCCCCAGGCGATTGAATCCCTGAGCCTTGGATGAGTTTCACAGGGGGCAGGTCAGTTGGGCACGGCAAAGTTTTATTGATCATTTTCGATTGATCGAACAAACTTCTACCTGTATGTCAGACAACCACTTGTAATACTGATCACTATAAATAATTGTTATCAATAGTTTGTTTCTGATCGATTGTGTTCATTGATTCCGCATGCGTTGCATCAATCGACATTTTAAAAAGATGAACAAAGCAACTTTAATTGCCTGCTTTATTGGCAGCCAATCAGCTGCAGTCACTGTTTGGGTATTCTGACAGCCGCAGGTGTCGACTGAAGAATACGCTGGCAGCGGGAGATTTATCCATCCGGTGTGGAAGGGAGAATCTATGGATTTCAGGAGAAATCTTGGGTCCAACTTTAGAGACATTTAAATGGCATCAAACTCTGCCAAGCTCCTCCCAAAAGAGAAAGCTTTGTTTTGGATGCAGTTCTATTGAAATTCAGCTTTATGGTGAATAGAAGGGGAGGAGAGTCTAATGTGCGATTGACACCGACCTCCACCAGTGCCCAGGTCACTTCTAATAGCCAAACTGCACCGCCAAATTCCTCCACCAGGTGTCAGGCTGTTAAAAAAAACATAAAGCCTATTTACGCCATTGTGGTGTGATATTGCATGTGCATTATGCCACGCGTTAATGTGCATTGTCTTAAGCAGAGGGTGTGCTGGGGGTGCCTGGGTACACTAATCATTCTGTGCGGTGCAGATTCCCCTGTTTAGACATCTGATATTTCACCAAAGCCCCGTGGTGGGGCTCAGGGTCTCCTAAAAATTGTAAAACAATAAAATCGTAAAAAATAATAAAAAATAAAATAATAAAAATAAAAAACTACTGACACCAATCTTTGCCCTACTGAGTCAGTACATATACCCATACACACACATGCATATGTGTTTGAGCTTTTGGGTGCATAGGATTAGATGGTTTTCTGGGGGGTGATGGGGGTAGGGATGGTATGATATTCTGGGGGTGATG
>BLSH010367962.1:281759-296068 GCA_018402905.1 Glandirana rugosa | reverse complement strand
AAACACCTCTCGTGCTGATTATCAACAGGACACCTGTCTAAGAGGGGGGACTCGACACCTAGAGACGTCGAGGAGGTCTCAATGGTACCCGGCGAAGACTACTTACGAGAGGAACGGGCCGGCCAGTCAAATCCACCTACCGGTACAGAACCATCCAAACGTCGACAAGGTATGAGAAAGGTAAAAGCCTACTACCTAACTTGTCTCGAGGCACTCTACAAGTTTCTAACCCTATAAAAAATATTGGATTGGGACTAGTAAATAGAGTCCACCTGTGTGTAATTTAATCTCAGTATAAATACAGCTGTTCTGTGAAGACCTCAGAGGTTTGTTAGAGAACCTTAGTGAACAAACAGCATCATGAAGACCAAGGAACACACCAGACAGGTCAGGGATAAAGTTGTGGAGACCTTTAAAGCAGGGTTAGGTTATAAAAAATATCCCAATCTTTGAACATCTCACGGAGCTCTGTTCAATCCATCATCCGAAAATGGAAAGAGTATGGAACAGCTGCAAACCTACCAAGACATGGCCATCCACCTAAACTGACCGGCCGGGCAAGGAGAGCATTCATCAGAAGCGGCCCATGGTAACTCTGGAGGAGCTGCAGAGATCCACAGCTCAGGGGGGAGAATCTGTCCACAGGACAACTATTAGTCGTGCTCTCCACAAATCTGCCCTTTATGGAAGAGTGGCAAGAAGAAAGCCATAAGAAGTCCCATTTGCAGTTTGCGAGAAGCCATGTGGGGGACACAGCAAACATGTGGAAGAAGGGGCTCTGCTCAGATGAGACCAAAATTGAACATTTTGGCCTAAAAGTAAAACGCTATGTGTGGTGGAAAACTAACACTGCACATCACCCTGAACACACCATCCCCACTGTGAAACATGGTGGTGGCAGCATCATGTTGTGGGGATGCTTTTCCTCAGCAGGGACAGGGAAGCCGGTCAGAGTTGATGGGAAGATGGATGGAGCCAAATACAGGGCAATCTTAGAAGAAAACCTGTTAGAGTCTGCAAAAGACTTGAGACTGGGGCAGAGGTTCACCTTCCAGCGGGACAACGACCCTAAACATACAGCCAGAGCTACAATGGAATGGTTTAGATCAAAGCATATTCATGTGTTAGAATGGCCCAGCCAAAGTCCAGACCTAAATCCAATTGAGAATCTGTGGCAAGACTTGAAAATTGCTGATCACAGGCGCTCTCCATCCAATCTGACAGAGCTTGGGGGATTCTGCAAAGAAGAATGGGCAGAAATGTCCTCTCTAGATGTGCAAAGCTGGTAGAGACTTCCCCAAAAAGACTTGCAGCTGTAATTGCAGTGAAAGGCGGTTCTACAAAGTATTGACTCAGGGGGGTGCTATACAAATGCCCCCACACTTTTCACAGATTTATTTGTAAAATATTTTGAAAACCATTTATCATTTTCCTTCCACTTCACAATTATGTGCCACTTTGTGTCGGTCCATCACATAAAACTCCAATAAAATTAATTTACGTTTTTGGCTGTAACATGACAACATGTGGAAGATTTCAAGGGGTATGAATACTTTTTATATAAATTGTTTTCAGTGAAAGTTGGTGCCATAGACACATCTTATCATTATAGTGGACCTAGCATAGGATACGGGTTTTTTATGTAAAGAGCAGCATTCTAAGTAATGTGTAAATGTAATTCTTTTAGTGTTACAGAGATCACAGCACTCCCCCTGACAATGCCTTCATCTAGAAAGCAGGAGCCATGTTTGTTAGGGCATCCCCTGCGGTGACCCTCTACTTTCTGGGCTGAGATGATAAAACTCTGAAATAACACAATCATTACAACCCCAGTGCCTGTGCAGTTCAGCCCCTGCTGCAGCCTCTCGCCTTGACTTCTTAAGCCTCGTACACACGGGACGAGGATCGTATACTACAGGTCGTACTAACGACCGTTGTATGCGACATCGATCGTTCGTATGCGCGATTAGAACAGCCGACATACGACGGTCGTACAAGGGAGTTGTATGAGCAGACTAGAAAACTTGGTCGTACCAACAAGCGCTCATACGACCGTTGTACCATGTTTACAGAGCAGTTGGTTCAACAAGTTGTATTGTGCAAAACACGCATGCTCAGAAGTCAGGAATGGCCGGATGCTAATTACATGCACCTGAACGTTCTTTCTGCGGTCGTACGATCGTGTAGTGCAGTCAGTATACAAGTTACATTATCCAACATACGATTTGAGACGATCGTACGTACGATCGTCGTCCCGTGTGTACGAGGCTTTAGTTACCAAGTTACAGTGTTGATGTCTAAAGACTAGAGAAGAAGAGACTGATCAAATGCTTCCTCCTGCCTGCAGCAAAGTGATGACATCACACTGGAGCTCAAAAATAGCATTTTTTTAAATAGCAGAGCTTTCCTAAATAATGTCACTGTTCCTGATTTGTGGGACGTGTTAGGAATTTTTTATGTACACTTGTAAGGAATACTTACTTATCTGTGGAAAATGGGATGGAGGGATTTGCTTCCAAGGTAGACTGATGATAGTTTTGTGCAGTGGCGGCTGGTAGTATTTTTTTTGGGGGGGGGTGCAAGCAAATGGTCGGGTCACCTGCACCCCCGGTCAGTCGGTTCACCAGCCCTGCACTTCCCCCATCTAGGTCGCGGGCAGCGCTTCATCCGGGCGGCGGGCGGTGGCTTCCCCTGCATCTCCTTCCTCCTCGGCATCACATAGGCTTCCACCATGCTTCTCCTCCCTCTTCCTCCTAGGTGGCCAATAGGCTTCTCCTCTCGGCCAGTCATGTGACGGATCTCAGGACCCGGCCAGGAAGAGAATCAGGAAGACAATAGCGAATATAAATTCCCTTTAGTCACACAAGTGGGTGGGCTCAGTGTTCTGCGCCCCGAGCCCACCCTTTTTTGAAGCCAATTAGAGCCTCCGGCTATAATCATGTGCTTCTAAAAAAAAAAACCCCTATTGGAATCCATGTGTCGGTGCCCTGCATGTAGATTAGGGGCCGGGCGCATGGATTAGGGGGGTAGTGCCCCTGTGCCCCATATGGACGGGCCACCACTGGTTTTGTGGTGGGCGAGATTGCACTTTTGAGACCTATTCACTAACATGGTGGTCTCAGTCTATGCCCGTCATGCCGCTAAAATGACGACTGTTGTTGACTGGTTCTGGATAAGCCTTGAGAACCGCCGCGGCCGCTGCCAATCTGTAAATCAGCTTCCAGCTCGTCTACGGCATTCAACAAATGCCTCTCACTGCTAAGATACAATCATTTTAATTTGTGTGTTCATTTGCGTTGAAGATTCGTGCCGCGGCACAGCTAAGCCGCCTGCCAGGGACACCTGCACACTCTAATGCTTTGCTCTCAGACAGACCGGCTGAAGAGCATCCTTGGCATCATGACGTCAGCCGAGTGCCTTCAAATACTCCGACGTTCGCTCAAAGGAGTTATTTTTCAGCCTCCTCTCACTTGTTGACATTTTGAAAGATTCAGATACTTTTACATCAATGTAGTCTGGAGAGCAAAATGTGGAGGGCCATCCAAATGCCAAATGTTCTTTAGAGCAAGATTGCCCTAGGGCCATGCCGAAGAGGCAGCTACCTTGGGTGCTTTAGCAGGAAAGGGGCGCAAGAAGGTCAAGGTCTGCAACCTGCCCATCTAAAGATACACTATCTTGTCAAAAGTATCGGGACGCTTGCCTTTACACGCACATGAACTTTAATGGCTTCCCAGTCTTAGTCTGTAGGGTTCAACATTGAGTTGGCCCACCCTTTGCAGCTATAACAGCTTCAGCTCTTCTGGGAAGGCTGTCCACAAGGTTTAGGAGTGTCTATGGGAATGTTTGACCATTCTTCCAGAAGAGCATTTGTGAGGTCAGGCACTGATGTTGGATGAGAAGGCCTGGCTCACAGTCTCCATTCTAATTCATCCCAAAGGTGTTCTGTTGGGTTGAGGTCAGGACTCTGTGCAGGCCAGTCAAGTTCCTCCACCCCAAATTTGCTCATCCATGTCTGTATGGACCTTGCTTTGTGCACTGTCAAAATCATTTGGTGGAGGGGGGATTATGGTGTGGGGTCGTTTTTCAGGGGTTGGGCTGAATTCTTAAGTCGTCAGCATACCAAGACATTTTGACCTTGGCCTTTTTGTCTTGGGTGCTAAAGGCACTGGAGTGCCCTTGTATTTTAGTAACATCATACGGTCCCATGTCCATATTTTCCTCTTCCTGTAGTCCCTAAATAATGAGAAACATGCAATGTAGACTCCTGATATTTTGTGAAAGCGACTTTGCATGTCTAATGAGCCCCACCATTAGGGCTTGTTTAAAGGTGCTTCGACTTTAAAACACATTTAGGCGCCTACCGCTTCAACATGCTTTTTTGGTGTGTTTTTGATGCTTCAGTGATGCTTCTGAGATGCTTCTTTGAAGCTTTAATGAAGCTTGGCAAATGCCCTATGTGTGTGTTGATTTTCTATTTGTTGTAAAGGGGCCCAGTATTACCCCAACTCAGCAGATCCCCAGCTCATTAGTACCCCCACTCAGCAGATCCCCAGCTCATTAGTACCCCCACTCAGCAGATCCCTCCCCAGCTCATTAGTACCCCCACTCAGCATACCCCTAGCTCCTTAGTACCCCCCGCTCAGCAGATCCCCAACTCATTAGTATTCCCACTCAGCAGATCCCCAACTCATTAGTATTCACACTCAGCAGATCCCCGGCTGATTAGTACCCCCAATCAGCAGACCCCTAACTCATTAGTACCCCACTCAGCAGATCCTCAGCTTATTAGTACCCCCACTCACTAGATCCCCAGCTCATTAGTACCCCCACTTAGCAGATCCTCAGCTCATTTGTATTCCCACTCAGCAGATCCCCGGCTGATTATTACCCCCAAGCAGCAAACCCCTAGCCCATTAGCACCCCCACTCAGCAGATACTCGGCTCATTAGCACCCCCACTCAGCAGATCCTCAGATCATTAGTACCCCCCACACAGCAGAACCCCAGCTCATTAGTACTTCCACTCAGCAGATCCCCAGTTCATTAGCACCCCCACTCAGCACATCCCCAGTTCATTGATACCCCACTCAGTAGATCCCAGTGTATTTTTCTTACCAAAAGTGGAGTAATTCTTTAGTAACAGTCCAACTTTAGCACTATCCTAAGTTGGTCACCAACTTCAGTTATTTGTTTTTTGAGGAAGGATTATAATATATTATTAAGATTTTCTTTGCTGTCTGATTCTCTTCTATTCCTGTCCCGGTGACCAAAGTTGGGTACCAAAGCTTTTCCTTTCACAAATTAAAGAATATGTAAACCCAACTTTTAATATTCCTGATGTGTCTACTGTATCATGTACTTGTATGAGAAAGTCTCCTGTTCCCTTTGTATTGCTTCCTTTGCATTAAATCCCAGGAGTTCCTGCTAGTCCCTCTGCTTTCCTAATAAAAACTGACCACACTAAGCAGGAGAACGCAGCGTGGTCAGTTCTCTGGCTGTACTGGGAACTCATTCTACTCTCATGCAATGATAAAACTTGTCTTGACAGCCCCCCCCCCCCCCATTCACTGGGAAGCTCAGTGTGATGCTGCTTCTCCTCCTCCCAGCTCTTATACAGCTGAGAACAGAGGGAATATGATCACTTATAAAAAAAAGTAAAAAAGGTATTTATAATTTTTTTTTATATCTATATACAAATGTTTTATCTTTCATTTCCATTTTAAACTGATTGAGTTGTTTTACAAGGTGATCATTTACAATCACTTTAAGTCTTGACATGTTGGGTATCTATCTACTCAAAGCAACCTCGTAATTTATACATTTTATTTAATTTTAATTGTTAAACCATTGCGCTAATATCATGTCAGATAATGCTTACACAACATCTGTCTTAGGGATCGTTCTCACACGCAACAACAATTGCCACCCTTCTGAAAAACAATCTGCAGTGGATTGCTTTCATAGGGCATTTGACGGCTATATGTCACCTCCTCACCGCCTGTTCCAGTCCTAAAAAAGGCTGAACCACCATGCCGCAACCGCATGCATTGCATGTGGTTGCAAGGTGGTTGGAGCACAGCCCCATACACTTGGGTCATGTTCATCAGAATGTGACGTGCGTTTATTTTTGACCATGGTATGTGTACAGCCCTGAGCAGCTGTATGCCCTTCTTCAAGTGGGCGGTCAAGAGGTGGCAAAATTGTGGCTCAACCACTTGCTTTTACTGCCTGCCGCCCATGTGAAAGAAGCCTTGGTGCCACTGTGCAGGGCCAGGTCCGCCTTCTGGGTTTCATGAGTGTAACTTTGTGGGACCACCCGTTGTGAGTCCTCTGTCTGACTGTGATCAGTGCCAAATTAAAGGCAGCTCACCATGCAGAACCAGTGTTGCCAACCTCCCGCAGCCGTTTTTACTGGCAAAACTTGGAAAATTTACTGGCGGAGCACATTTTTTACTGCCAACCTGAAAAATAACAGAACTCCTATTAAAAACGAAGGAAATTGATATTCAAACACAACATGGAAACACTGACAATACCCATATCAATAATTTGCTTGGTTTACACTTAAAAAATCAGCACAGCATGACAAATTATGAGACCCTGATATTCATAGACAGTTGTAAAAATCACAGATTTTTACAAACTGTCAGTAAATTTACTGGCGGTTGGCAACCCTGTGCAGAACCCTTCTCCTATGAAAACACAGCCACGGGGGCAGCTGCCCCCCCCCCCCTCGCCCAGGCCCTGGCTATGTAAGAGGGTATCACAATCTAAATCAATTCGGAGATCTAGTAGAACCCTTGAGCATTGCAGAAATGTCCACGGGAATCAAAAGGCTGGAACTGTGTGGCGATATCTCTGCTCCCTGACAGGCAGAAAGCCTTCTACCACAGTCACTTTTATCATTATGTAATTTATATGCATAATTGATATGTATATGCACGTATGTATAATTCATAGCATGTTCAGAGGCTTATCAGTTGAAAGGCAGGAAGCGTCACTTGAAAAGGCACACGGCGAAAGGCTCAACAGCCGTTGTCTGTGTCCACTCACGTTATGTGATCCTGAACCATAACAAGCTTGCAGGGTTGCTCGAGAGCCGGAGAACTGATGCTGCCATCCTGGCAGACAAAGATAAGGTGCTCAGCGCTGATCAACTGTCATTGTCACCCAGATTCCAACTGTCATTTTTTAACTCTAGGAGTCCATTTGCCCAACTTGTGGCCCGGGAGCCACATTTGGGCCTTTGGTACTTGCTGTTCTGATCTCTAGCAGTCTCATGTAGCGTGTGCCAGGCACTGATCAACCATTAATATCACCCAGATTCCAACTGTCATTTTTCACTGTAGGATAGACTCTTGGTGCCTGTCCTGTGGCCCGGGGGGCCATATTTGTCCCTTTGGTACTTGCTGTGGGACCCTTTGCAAGTAATGACACTTATCTATAGCAGGCTCATGTAGCATTTCACCCAGCACTGATCAACCGTGACCATTAGCCAGATTCCAACTGTCATTTTTTCCCCCTGTAGGATAGACCCTTGGTGCCTGTCCTATGGGGGGGAATATTTGGCCCTGTGGTACTTGCTGTGGCATCCTTCGCAAATAATGATGCTGATCTCTAAAGCCTCGTACACACGCGCTGATTATCGTCCAACTTTTGTCCAAATTGGCTGTCCGTGGTCTTGTCTAGCGTACTGACGGTAGTCAAGTAATCGTCCGACAAAGGAGAACGTAGTGACGTGTTAGGAGCGTATAAAGAGGAAGTTGCAAATGTGAATTAAGGACGCAGGTTTACGCGACCGAACACTTCCTGGATTCCGAGCATGCGTGTTTGTACTTCCAACTTTTGTTGGGCCAACTTCTGTACACAGGAGCCGAAAATTGGCCAACGCCTTGTTGGCCAATAAAAGTTTTCTAGTCTTCTCAGACAACTTCTGTTGGACGATAATTGGAAATTGGCTGTTGAATTGTGCGTACTAGCGGTTGGATTATCGCACAACAGGCTGTTGTACGACCATTGTTGGCCGATAATCGTACCGTGTGTACTGGCCATAACGTCTCATGTAGCATGTCCCCATCACCGATCAACCGTGAGCATTACCCAGATTCCAACTGTCATTTTTTTAACTATGGGATAGACCCTTGATGTCTGTCCCATGGCCTGGGGGGCATATTTGGCCCTTTGGTACTTGCTGTACAACCCTTTGCAAGTAATGACACTGATCTCTTGTGGTCTAATACAGCATTTCCCCAGCACTGATCAACCGTGAGCATCACCCAGATTCAAACTGCCATTTTTTACCCTCTAGGCTGTGTGGCCCTTTGCCAGTAATGACATTCATCTCTAGCAGTCTCATCTCCCCAGCATTGATTAACCACAGGATTCCAACTGTCATTTTTTTCACTGTAGGATAGATCCTTGGCGTGTGTCCTGCAGCATGTGGCTCTTTGTTACTTGTTGTGTGGCCCTTTGCACCTCTGCTTTTCGATTCAAAGAGTTACAAAACAAATCCCACTTGCTGTGTCTTTGGTGCAGTCTCCAGTATGTTCTAAAATGGGAGTTGGCAACAGAGCGAACTCAATCTACTCATCTGTTGTGACCATGTGATGTGTTGATCTCAAACTCACCATGCTGGCAGCTCCTGACCCTCCGACCACCTCTCATACCTCAGATCAGAGTGGCAATAGGTATTGCAGAGACAAGAAAAGTCCTAAGTGCCTCCTTGGTTCCGATGTGTCATTGGACACAGCTTTGGGTAGACCTGGCAAGCTCTGCCTTGCATACTATGGCCTCTAAACTCGGCAATACTTACTCTTGACCTCTACACATTGTGTTATATTCCACTGACCTCTGCACCCTTTATTACTTACAACTGACTCCTTCACTCTGTATTACTTACCCCTGACCTCTGAAATCTGTTACTCCTGACCCCTAAACGCTGCGCTACTTATTCTGACCCCTGCACTCAGCATGATATACTACTGACCTCTGCACCCTGCGTTACTTATTCCAGACCCCTGGACTCTGTGTTACATACTACTGATCTGGGCACTGTATATTACGTACTACTGAACACCGAGCTCTGCAATAAGTACTACTGATCCCTGCACTCTACATTACATACTCCTGACCCCTGAACACTGCTCTACATACTCCTGACGTGAACTCTGAACTCCACCATTCATACTGCTGACCCCTGAACTCTCTGTTGCATACTCCTAATCTTTGCGATTTAAACTCCTGACCCCTAAACTTTGCATTACTTATTCCTGAACTCTGCATTACATACTCTTGTCCCCTGAACTTTGCATTGTATACTCCTGATCCCTGAACTCTGAGAATCATCCTACTGACTTCTGAGCTTTGCTTTACATACTCCTGACCCCTGAACTCTGCTTTACAAACTCCTGACCCCTGAACCCTGGTTTGATAAATCCTGACCCTTGTGCTCAATATTACACACTACTGAGCCCTGCACTCTGCACTACTTACTACTGACCACTACACTCTGAATTCTTCACACAGTCTTCCCTTTATAAAAGGGCCACGCTAGGTTGTCTTGCGCATCCCGCTGGTGATCTTTGAGTGCTTTCATATTGTTCAGTAGTGTTGGGCGAACGGTTTGAGCCGAGCAAAAGTTTGGCCCGAACATCGCCTGTTCGCCCTTTCGGTGAACACTTGAACTTGTGGGGTGCTCTGCGGGATGTTCGCCCGCTGAGCACCCCACAATGCACTGCACACATTACAGTGCATTCTAAGCCCTGATTGGACAAAGCTTTGTCCAATCAAAGCACAGTGAATAGCTGGTTGTTAAGGAGCGGGCCGGGAAGCCATCCGCGGCGTTCTTAACAACAAATGAATCATCAGCTGTCAATGGGCTTCACCACTGACAGGTGAATGAAAAAAAAAAAAACATTGCAATAAAAAAATGTAAAAAGATAAAAAAAAAAGTCATGGGGCCCCCCCCCCCAATTCATGCCAGGCTCTTTGGGTCTGGTATGGATTTTAACGGAACCCCATGCCAAAATAATAAAAACAAAACGGCATGGGGTCCCCCCAAAATCCATACCAGACCCTTAGTTATACACCGGTCGGTGACGTCACTGCCACCAGGTGATGTCGCCAGGTGGCCCTGCCCCTTGCCTATATAGGAAATGTCAAACGGTGAAACCCGCCAGTTGGCGGTGTAGCCTTCGTTGTGGGCGGAGCTTTTTCTTTTTTTTCTTTTTTCGGGTCCCGCGGTGGCGGCGGGCATCATGGTTGACAATGAATCCACATCGGAGGGACACTATATTTAAAGGAGTTTTTTGTTTTTATTGTTTCACTTTAAGCATCATTAAAATCACAATCTTTTTAAAAAGCATTTGCATTGATACTTGTCCCCCAAGGGCAGTACCCAGGCCCCCACACCCAGGCTGATCACAGATCAGAGTAAAGGGCTGATCCTGGCCCTTTGCCAGGTGATCAGCTGTCAGCCAATGACAGCTGATCACAAGATGTAAACAGAAGGCGGTAATCTTTTCTTTTCTTATTACCGGCTTGTGTAAACGGGACATCGGTCCCACACAGTGACAGCCACTGCTGCTAATCAGTGCCCACAAGTGCCACCTACCAGTGCCCATCAGTACTGCTATCCAGTGTCACCTACCAGTGCCCACCAATGCCACCTATCAGTGCCCATCAGTGCCCATCAACGCCTCATCACCAGTGCCACCTATCAGTGCCACCTACCAGTGCCCATCGGTGCCACTCATCAGTGTTGCCTCTCAGTGTCACCTCTCAGTGCTCTTCCGTGCCACCTATCAGTGCCGTTCGGTGCCACCTATCAGTGACCTTCAGTGCTGCCTATCAGTGCCACCTATTAATGCAGCCTCATCAGTGCCTCCTGATCAGTGCCCACCAGTGCCGCATCATCAGTGCCACCTATCAGATTCAGTACCCATCAGTGCCGCCTTATAAGTGCCTATTAGTGCAGCCTATCAGTGCCCATCATTGCAGCCTATCAGTGCCCATCAATGAAGGAGAAAAATGACCTGTTTGCAAAATTTTATAACTAACTATGAAAACTGTTTTTTTTTTTTTTTTTTTGCAACATTTTCAGTCTTTTTTTTGTTTATAGCGTGAAAAAAAAAACCCCAGTGGGGATTAAATACCACCAAAAGAAAGCTTTATTTGTGTGAAAAAAATAAAATGTAATTTGGGTACAGCGTTGCATGACCGCGCAATTGTCATTCAAAGTGTGGCAGCGCTGAAAGCTGAAAATTGGCCTGGGCAGGAAGGGGGTGAAAATGCCCAGTAAGCAAGCAGTCAATGGGTTTTGGAGTTCGGGTCTGGAGTTATGGCGCAAACCGAACCGGGGGGGGGGGGGAGGGTGTTCTGCCCATCTCTATTGATCAGGTAGATCTCCACCTCTGCAGGGCTGTCTTAATGGTATGGCAATGCATGTAACATGCAGTATATGCAACACGCATGTAAAACGCACAAGCTGCCTAAAATGAGGTGGATAGGTGAATAGACCCAGAGAGGAAAGCAGCGACGGAGCCGGTAATTCTCGATTATTCCATCGGAATCCTTTCCAGGCGTTGGGAAAGCTGATGATCTGCAAAACTGGCATCTCAGTGATACTGCCCCCCCACGACAGATCTGTCCCGTCCATGTGGCTGGGAGACTGACCCCCCCCCCACAGGCAATGAATGGGCAATAGAGGGACGAGTGATAAGGGGCCCCCAATGTGCACTGATCAGACAGATCACAGACGCCCCCCCAGTCCATATCTTGTGCTGATTGAGCTCAGGAACAGCAGTGTCTGCCCTGGTGAGATTGGGGGCAGCAAATCTTCAACATCTCTTCCCGTGAGCCGCATCTGCTCTATGGAATCGCCAGCCAGATGGTGCATGATGGAAAACGTGCTTGCGGAATGAATTTCTTCACTTTCTTCACTTCAGAGAAGATTGCATTTCCCCCTCTCTACTCCAAACAGCCAGCCGGCGCAGTTCAGGCAACGTCCAACCGCTAGCGACTGCTGAGAAACGATATGGAAGATGAAGTATCTGGCCGTGCGTGGGGGAGGGGGTCTCAGTGTCAATGCCCATTATGGGCACCACCTGCGAGGAATTTGCATGTTTGCCCCGCGTTCGCATTGCTGACCGCCAGGTGCTTTACTTCCTCCCAAAAATGTAGGCAGCGGTATAACAGCGACTCTTGATCCTGCAACTCAGACTGCATTCACATTACAGCGTTTTGAATCGCGGGCAGATTTGCCGCGATCTGGCAGCGCCGAGGTGTGAATTGCAAAACCCAGGACTCGCATTTGTGATGCCATTTATTTGAATGACACCTCAAAACGCGGTGTGGATCTGCGGATTGTTGGGCTATAAAACGCGCTTGCATTCGCGGCAACCCACATTGCGGGACGCATGTCGCCCAAAAAGTAGCTCCCAAACTATTTTTTGGGCGACATGCGTCCCGTGATGCGGGTTGCTGCGATCGCAGCGCGCTCTATTGCCCGACAATCGCGCTGCGTTTTGAGGTGTCATTCAAATAAATGGCATCTCAAATGCGAAGTCCCGCATTTTGTCATTCACACCTCGGTGCTGTCAAATCGCGGGTGGATTCGCGGCGAAACTGCCCGCGATTCAAAATGCTGTAATGTGAATGCAGCCTAGTACCAGAACCTCTTTTGGGCATCGGGGTGTCTCGTGATTCTGTTACTGCGATTTTACTGCGATTCGGCAGGCAAAATCTTGGCACAATCTGGAGCCACTCAAAATAGCAGGGATCGCAAGGGCGTGCTGCGATTTGCGGCGTTTGCGAATTGCGGGCAGAATTGCTGTGATTCTGCCCACACAACGGTACGCCATAGTGTGAATGGAGCCTTAGGCAGCCAAAAAGTGAAAAAAATATTAATGATTAAACGCTTGTCGCCAAATCACTTACATGTATGGCGGTAAGGCGGCTCTGCTGCGTTGAATCACCTACTAGGTACGTGATCTGGCTCTTCCAGGTAGGGGGCGCGCGCACCCTGCTGGCGACTCAACTGTGCTGTGATTAGACACAGCAGATGCCGATCAGATGGATGTCCACCGACAGCCGCCGATCATCGGGAAGACACACAGGGTGGAGCTCTGCCTATGCATTGCAAACACTCTCAGTCGCTCAGCTCTCTCCTCCTTATAGCCTCTCTAACACTTTGCTCTCTCCTCCTATCAGCATGATTCGTGTCAGCACATGAACTGATTGACTCCTTCTGCTGCTTATTCCTCTCACTCTCCAGCCCTGCTGTAGAGGTCAAAATAACTGCTGATCCTTCCAGAAATAATGTGAGCGGATACGTTCCTGTGCTCTCTGCCTGTGCAGCACTACTATTAGTTAGTTACATTGTTCTCAACTATCTCTGTGTACTAGAGAACTCCTCCCCCTATAATGGGGTAGAGCATAGGGGGAATCCAGTGTTTAATGGACTACAGTACTCCACCCATGCTCACTCCTCTCTGCCCCTCTCCACTTGCATACATTGATTTCTTTCCCAGCAAAACAATGCTGCCGCTTCTACAACGAGTGCAGGGAAAGGGCTCTTGGAAGATGTAGTTCTGGGGGCGCGCCTAAGTCAGTAAGAACGGAGCTCCCAGCGGTGGCCCCTGCAAGAATTTTTACAAGCTTGATGATGATTTCACAGAACGTAATAAAAACAGTTTTTCACTACAGGTACAAAGAAAAAGAAAATGTTAGGGACAATTTACACCCACACACTGCGGTATCACGGGCTTTACCGCGACGCACCAAGGCTGTGTTGACGCATTGCCATGTATGTCATTTTGCACTAAGGCAATGCACATGTTTTGCAATGGGCTGCAGGGTACAGCAACGCACCACAGCGTGTCGCAGTGAAAATTTTGTGATACGTCCGATAACTGGGACCTTTTTGTAGGTCAGAAGCCCCGTGATTTCAATAGGCTGTCTTAAGGCAATGCATGTTAATGCGTCACGTAAAATGCACAGACACAAATGTGAATAGACCCTAATGCTGGGACGTGTTCTAGATATACAGAGGGAGGTTTGGGGGGAAAACTCTGATGTAAGGGGGAAATCCGATGGGGACCTTGATGTATGAGGGACTCTGGTGTAAGGAGGGAATCCTGATGTAAAGGGGACTCCAATGGGGACCCTGATGTAAGGGGGGTCTGATGAGGACCCTGATGTAAGGGGGGGTCTGATGAGGATCCTGATATAAGGGGGACACTGATGGGGACACTGATATAAGGAATATAGTCACAGGGGTAGTCACAGGGGGAATATAGTCCTAGGAGTAGT
>BLSH010367962.1:248983-267080 GCA_018402905.1 Glandirana rugosa | reverse complement strand
CCCCCCCCCCCCCCCCCCCCCCCCCCCCCCCCACTATAAAGGTCAGATTTTGTCTCATTTGTGCAATTCAGCTTTTAAAAAACTCAAGCTGAAATTCTCCTGCGATAGAAGGGCTATTCTACTCACCTTTATGGTGTCCCATTTCTGTTCCCGCATTGAAGCCCCTGTAAGACTCTTCGGCATTCGACACTTCCAGGAGTGTCGGATGACTGGGACCCTTGCACTGTGGTTTTCATCCTCCAACACAGGGCTGGTGCAAGGATTTTTGACACCCTAGGCGAAACCTCATTTTGCCGCCCCCTAGGCTCCACCCCTGACTCCACCCCTTTGCCCTGCCCAGCCTGATCAGCATCAATCAGTACAGCCTCACCTGTGCCCATCAAATACAGCTTCACCAGCGCCAATCAAATACAGCTTCACCAGTGCCAATCAGTACAGCCCCACCTGTGCCCATCAAATACAGCTTCACCAGCGCCAATCAATACAGTCTCACCTGTGCTCGTGAAATACAGCTTCACCAGTGCCAATCAATACAGTCTCACCTGTGCCCGTCAAATACAGCTTCACCAGGGCCAATCAAATATAGCTTCACCAGCGCCAATCAATACAGCCTCACCTGTGCCCATCAACCACGGCTCTTCTCTCCACTTCTCCACTTCACTGATACGATCAAGGCAGAGCGCCCTCCGGGGGTGGCTGCTCCTGTCCAATTCTCAACTGCACTGATGACATGATCAAGGCAGCTGCCAGCCATAGCTCTCCTCTCTGATGGCATGAATCAATTCAGAGCAGCCAGCGACTGATCAACAACAGCCAGGCGCCCTAGGTGGCTGCCTACTGCACCTAGTGGTAGAGCTGGCCCTGCTCCAACCCTTACGTCAATGCTGAGTCCTGTAGTAAAGTAGGGGTCTAAGGGTGGAATTTTTGAAAGCCAAAAAGATTGATGGAGGTTGCAGTGCTGGAACCCCCTAATCCAGAAAAGAGGGGTTCATCTAGTGCACTTCTCCTCCAAGCAATGCTTTATATCTGCTTATTGGTCTTTAAAGTTGGCAAAGGCAGCACTGTCATGTGGCCCCCGGCATCCAAAGTTGCCACAAAGGTACCCAATGGAAATCTGCTCTGGTCTACACCGACATGCCTGCCAGGCTACACATGAATTTTATGAGCTGCATCTTTTAGAAGAGATACCTGAGACATTTCTCCCTGCTTCAAAGTACAACTTGCATCACCGTGTTTCAATGAGTTCCATCAAAGTGACTGACAGTATCTGAATTCTTAACTCTTCTTTGTAAGGTTTCCATGGCAACAAAATGCTCAGAAAGAATTTATAAAATAGTATATGTTATATTATCTCTCAGGCTGAAGGATGCCTTGCAAAAAAAAAAAAAAGGAGGAATTGCATAACGAGGGATGCGTGATGTGCAGAGAGATGTGGCGCCATCTCAAAGGTTTTCTTCTGGCTAGGGGTGAGGTTGGGGTTTGCTGCTGCCATGGGTTCAAGGAGAATCCAGCAGGTTAAAATGTTGTCCTGGCCTGTGCAGAACTGCTCAGGACAATTATAATGCACTGCATAGCCTTTCATCTGTGACCAGCGGGCCTGGAAGGGCCAGTAAGAGGGTTGTTAGATAAGCCAGTGACCCAGAGGTGTAACTAGAACCTTTAGGGCCCCGTATTATGAAGGGCCCCCCTGACCCCTGGCCAGGGCCCTTCCCTCTTCCCACTGATCCTGGGGCCCTTTACTCCCATTGAGGGGCCCTTTATTATGGTACTGCAGCGGGGCCCTTTCACAAGTTCTGCAGCGGCCCCCTTTCTGCCATCTTCGGGCCTCCCCATGATGGTGAAATGCCAGGGCCCGGGCACAATTGTGACCTTTGCAATCCTGATAGTTCCCTCACTGGTGTCAGCAGTTTTTAATTTTATTATTTTTTTTACCATTTCATTTTATTTCTTTTACAATTTTTTAGGAGCTCTGTTGGGGGGCTTTGATGAGATATCGGGGGTCTAAACAAACCTCAGCCCTCAATCTCCATCTGTGTAACCTCAGCTGCACCAAATGAATGGACAGGAATAGCTGTGCACCGAGCCTCCCATTCATTCAGAAACGGAAGTATAGTAAAAACAGTTTACTATGCTTCAGTTATGAATGAACCAATTGGTACCAATCACTGACTCTGTCCATTCAGAAAAGGAAGGAGCCGGTAAATGACAAATTTACTGATCCATTCCCATTTCTCCATCATGACAAATCTTCTACAGCAGCTGGCAGGAGAGAGGAGGGGAAGACAGCAACTCTGTGGGGGGGACCAGGGAAGCACACAGGGACCCTGGGAACAGCAGAAGACAAGTAAACTGGATAGGAGGGGAGGCGAGGACAGCATATAGAGGAACCAATCTCCTCCATTAGGAAGAAAATGGAGGAGATTGGTTCCTCTAAACTCCACCCCACGCCATCCTCCTATCCAGGTGTACGAGGGAGGCACATTGGCCCCCTGGACCTTGGGGCCCGGTTGCAATTGCAACACCTGCAACCCCTATCTTTACCACCCTGCAGTGACCTCACTTTAAAAAATGGGGAGTACAAAGCAACCATAATGGAAGCTGTTGTAGGGAAATCTGGCAACCTGCATAGAAAAAAATTAGGATCAGTTAGGAAATGCTTGAACTCTAATTGCTATCTTATTAAAGTGATATTAAAGGTTCAGTTATTTTTTTTTAACCACTTCAGCTCCAGAAGATTTCCCCCCCCCTTTCCGGACCGGGCCATTTTTTGCGATACTGCACTGTGTTACTATAACCGACAATTGCGCGGTCATGCAACGTTGTAACCAAATAAAATTGATGTCCTTTTTTTCCCCACAAATAGATCTTTCTTTTGGTGGTATCTGGTCATCTCTGCGATTTTTATTTTTTGCGCTATAAAGAAAAAAAAGACCGACAATTTTGAATAAAAAACAAAACACCTTTGTACTTTCTGCTATAAAACATTTCCAATGCAAAAAAATGTAAAAAATCAAATGTCTTCATTAATTTAGGCCACATATGCTGCTACATATTTTTGGTAACAAAAAAACCCCAATAAGTGTATACTGAGTTTTGGTTTCCGCAAAAGTTAACAGCGTCTACAAACTATGGGATATATATACTGGAATTTTTATTTATTTTACTTTATTTTTTTACTAGTAATGGCAGCGATCAGCGACTTATAGCGGGACTGTGATACTGCGGCGGCCAGTCTGACACTGACACTTTTTGGGAACCAGTGAAACAAATACAGTGATCAGTGCTAAAAATATGCACTGTCACTGTACTAATGACGCTGACTGGGAAGGGATAAATGTGTAAATGTGTGCCTAGGCTGTGTTTTGGTATGGCCATGTGCCTCTTTTACTAAGGGAAGTGATGGATTTTATTAAATCCATCCCATCCCCGCTGACAGGACAAGGTTCTGCCTTGTTAACAGAGTCCTGCCCCGTGTGTCTTCCCAATGATCGGCGAGTGTCGGCGCATATCCATTAGCCGGAACCAGCGTGACTTATCAACTTCAAAACGCCTGTACAAAAACGCCCAAAAAAAACCAAACTATTGAAAAACGCCTGTAAAATAGCAATGCCTAGATGGGAACGGAGCCCAAGGCTCGGTTCACATCTAGACGACTTGCGATCCGACTTGTGTCGCTCCAAGTCGCTTGACATCCGAAGTCCCATTGAAGTGAATGTGAGCCGTCTTAATGTACACTACTGAAGTCGCTCCGACTTGAGAAAAGGTTCCTGTACTACTTCAAGGCGACTTCTATCCGACTTGTGCCCATAGGATTCAATGAAAGTCGGATCCCCAATCTATATTTATAACTTTACAGTTTAAAAGAATTTTTGAAGGCAACCCCCTCCCTCTCTTCTCTGATTGGCCACAGGCATGGAGTCGCATTGTAAGTCGCCTAGCAAAGTCGCCCCCGAAGTCGAATCGCCTAAGTGTGAACCGAGCCTGAAAAAATGCAGAAAGCACAGCAAAAAGCACTGCAGAAACGCTCAAAAGCCGCATGCATAGATGTGAATGGAGTAAGATGCCTGGAAAATCTTTTTCAAATATTTTGTTTTCTCCTGTGATAGAAGAGCAGCCGCTTTTCTTATTAAGATTTCAGGGAATGCGGCTCCTTCCCTTTCAGGCGCTCGCCAGGTATGCAGAGCCGCATTTAAAAAAAGCGTTCTCTAAAGAATTGCAGTTAACATTTCATAAATTGCTTTGCTATAGGTGGCTGACCTCTATTGCAGCCGAGAAGATTTCACACACAGGTATCGGGAATTTGGCAATTTACCAGGCCTGGCGTTCGGCTCCTTTCATGCTTCACTTAAATGGTGTCTTCGATTAATCCTTATCTCTTTAGTATTCCTAATATGGGAAGCAAATGAGAAGCATTCTGGTTCACTTCAACGGCTGGAATATACTGGAGAGACTTCTTATTAAAATGACTGGTGGCGTGGCGGCACTCATTGGGTGGAGCAAAACGGCTAAGATGTCTTTATAGGTATGAAAAAATTGCCCTGGGCCTTAATAGAATCATAAAAATGGATTAAACTGTATTATTATGTGTGAACAAAAAAAAAAAAAAAGAAGATTATTGCGCAAAACGGAAAAAATCAGCAAACACTGCATTAGACCATATAATGCAAATAGATACAACACAAGTAAAACTGTTGCGCTAAATTCAGTAAATGTGAGATAGTTGTGAAATGAATCATAAAATAAATCAAATGTGCAATAAAAACACAAAATATAATGAATTAAATTAATAAAGTCCAAAAAAATGTGATTCAGGTAGAAAACCAAAGACCAAAAAACAAAAAAACTCTCCAACTCCAGTGGACGAAGTAGAGTTGATCCAAATCCAATGACAGACAGACTCCAATTATATATAGAATAATGTGGACCCTTACCAAAATAGTTAGATTTACTTGGTCATACGACCAGTGAATCAAATGAGCTTATGTGGGTTCCCCACAGAGATGAATTTGATCCTCTGATCAGCCACTGGATGCTCCAAACTCCCGACCTCCGTGGTGCCAATGAAGATGGACAGAGATGGATTTCATCCTCTGATCAGCCACTGGATGTTCCAAACTCCCGACCTCCGTGGTGTCATTGAAGATGGACAGAGATGGATTTCATCCTCCGATCAGCCACTGAATGTTCCAAACTCCTGACCTCCGTGGTGTCAATGAAGATGGACAGAGATGGATTTGATCCTCCGATCAGCCACTGGATGTTCCAAACTCCCGACCTCCGTGGTGTCAATGAAGATGGACAGAGATGGATTTGATCCTGTGATCAGCCAGTGGATATTCCAAACTCCCGACCTTCGTGGTGTCAATGAAGATGGACAGAGATGGATTTGATCCTCTGATCAGCCACTGGATGTTCCAAACTCCCGACCTCCGTGGTGTCAATGAAGATGGACAGAGATGGATTTGATCCTCCGATCAGCCACTGGATGTTCCAAACTCCGACCTCTGTGGTGTCAATGAAGATGGACAGAGATGAATTTGATCCTCCGATCAGCCACTGGATGTTCCAAACTCCCGAACTCCGTGGTGTCAATGAAGATGGACAGAGATGGATTTGATCCTCCGATCAGCCACTGGATGTTCCAAACTCACGACCTCTGTGGTGTCAATGAAGATGGACAGAGATGAATTTGATCCTCTGATCGGCAACTGGATGCTCCAAACTCCCGACTTCCGTGGTGTCAATGGAAATGGACAGAGATGGATTTGATCCTCTAATCGGCAACTGGATGTTCCAAACTCCCAACCTTCGTAGTGTCAATAAAAATGGACTCACTCCTTTAGTCAGCAGTCAAATGCTTCAAATACTCAATAGGTGGAAGCCTTTAGCCATCTCTCAGGGTGGTACATGTGGAGAGAAGGAGACATTCACCCCACATAGTGTAGTACCAAACACCTCACACGGCGAGGACCGTGTGCCTATCTCAGTTGCTCTGAATTTGCTTTTATTTGTTATGCCGGCTTTTATCCTTGCTTGTCCACCTGTTTTTAAATAAAAAGGTGTTTGGTACTACATTGTTCCACACAGTCTTCAAATCTTGAAGGTTCCGTGGGCCTCTTCTATGAACTCTGATCTTTATTTCTTTCCATAGATTTTCTATTGGATACAAGTCCGGTGATTGGCTAGGCCATTCTAGCAGCTTTATTTTACCCCCCCTATATGTATACAGTATATTTTTTAACGTATTTATTTATTTTTTCTAGCAATATTGTAATGTAAAGAGTCCCTGCCCTTTGCAATTGCACCTGACAAAGATACTTAAAATATGCTTGAGCCTTCATATCAGTGTAATAAAATTCTGCTCAGAATTTTATCCCAGATAACTATTTTTAATAAAAACGCATCCAAGAAGAAAGGGACATTTCAATAAAAAATAATAACTAAAACATTATTAATAGCAAACCTTGAAGCGCTTGTAGCACTCGCTATCGCTATAAAGCAGCTCTTGACAAATGGTTTAATTTCTTGGTAGTATTGAATATTAAATAGTAATTTACAGTGTTCTCCGAGGCTGCCGATTGTATAAACTGAATTAATCTCATACTGCCCTTAGATTAGCAATGATATGAGACGCCCAATCACAGTTACATAGCTGGCGAGGTTTTAAGAATATTTCCAGGGACGCTGAGCTATAATTACAAGTGTGCTTTACAATGAGCACCACGTGTATAACCAGTCATTCTTTTTTTTAATATTTTAATATTTTATTTAATAAAGAAACTTGTGTTTAATGAAATTTGCATATTACTTTTAGGAAGCTCCTTCTGTGCCTAATTGCACTGTGGACCTCTTTCTGCCCACTTAGGTTTGCATTGGATTTTCCTACTTTTTGTCTATTATCTTTCTGTTGATGCATTAGATTGGTGCCCATTCACATCATTTCCATAGCGGTAACCACGCAGCACACACCTTGGTTCATTGTGGTGCCTTTCATTGTCAACCACTTCAACGCCGGGCACTTTCACCCCCTTCCTGCCCAGACCAATTTTCAGCTTTCGGCGCTCTCACTCTCTGAATGACAATTGTGTGGCCATGCTACACTGTACCCACATTTATCATTTTTTTTCACACAAATAGAGATTTGTTTTGGTGGTATTTAATCACTGCTGGGTTTTTTTTTTTTTTGCTAAAAAAACGTAAAAAGACAAAATTTTGAAAAAAAAAAAAAACATATAACAGTTTCATAGTTTGATATAAAATTTTAAAAACAGGTAATTTTTATCATTCTTCATTGATGTGCGCTGATGAGGCAGCACTGATGGGCACTGATAGGCGCTAATAAGGCGGCACTAATGGGCACTGATAGGTGGCACTGGTGAGCACTGATAGGTGGCACTGATGGGTGACACTGATGGGTGGCACAGATGGACGGCACTGAAGGGCACTGATAGGTGGCACTGGTAGGCAGCACATATATGCACCTGTAGGTGACACTGGTGGACACTGGCAAGTGGCACTGGAGGGCACTGCATTGCAGCAGTGCCTCTCCCTGTTGGGGACCGATGTCCCTCTGTCAGAAGCCAGCCATTGGCTTTCTTTCTTCCCCTATCGACGTGAGGGGAAAAAAAAGCTGATTTCCGATCTTCTGTTTACATCACGTGATCAGCTGTCATTGGCACCAGGATGCAGGGTGGGAAGAAGACAAGCTGGCAGAGGCAGTTTGATGCGTTGGGTAATGTTCTGCTGGAAAACTTTGGATCCTGCCATTCATGTGGATGTTACTTTGACACTTACCACTGACCTAAACATTGTTGGTGACCAAGAACACCCCTTCATGGGAATGATATTCCCTGATGACAGAGGCCTCTTTCAGCAGCATAAGGCGCCCTGCCACTCTGCAAAAAATGATTTGAGGAACACGACAACGAGTTTGAGGTGTTGACTTGGCCTCTAAATTCTCCAGACCTCAATCCAATCAAGCACCTGTGGGACATGTTTGAAAAACAAGTCTGGTCCATGGAGTCCCTGCCTTGCAAGTTATAGGATTTAAAGGATCTGCTACTGGTGGCTTGGTGCCAGATACCACAGCGTACCTTCGGAGGTCTAGTGACGCCCACGCCTGGACTGGTCAGGGCTGTTTTGTTGGGAAAAGGGGGACTTACTCAATATTAGGTGGATGGTCATAAAGTTATGACTGATTAGTGTAAATTTATAATACTTTTGTGCTCATAAGTTTACATACCCTGGCAGAATTTATGATTTCTTGGCCATTTTTCAGAGAATATGAATGGTAACACAAAAACATTTCTTTCACTCATGGTTAGTGTTTGGCTGAAGCCATTTGTTATCAATCACCCGGTTTTACTCTTTTTAAATCATAAAGGCAACAGAGACTACCCAAATGACTCTGATCAAAAGTTTACATACCCTGGTGATTTTGGCCTGATAACATGCACACAAGTTGACACAAAGGGGTTTGAATGGCTATTAAAGGTAACCATCCTCACCTGTGATCTGTTTGCTTGTAATTAGTGTGTATGTATAAAAGGTCAATGAGTTTCTGGACTCCTGACAGACCCTTGCATCTTTCATCCAGTGCTGCACTGACGTTCCTGGATTCTGAGTCATGGAGAAAGCAAAAGAATTGTCAAAGAATCTGCGGGAAAAGGTAGTTGAACTGTATAAAACAGGAAAGGGATATAAAAAGATATCCAAGGAATTGAGAATGCCAATCAGCAGTGTTCAAACTCTAATCAAGAAGTGCTCTGCTTCAGTATGTCACAGTCCATGTTGGCCTTCGTGGTTCCCTCAATGAACTGTAGCTTCCCAGTGCCAGCAGCCAACAGCCCTAGACCATGACACTCCCACCACCATGCTTGACTGTAGGCAAGACAGACTTGTCTTTGTACTCCTCACTTGGTTGCCGCCACACAAGCTTGACATCATCTGAACCAAATACGTTTATCTTTGTCTCATCAGACCAGGGGCATGGTTCCAGTAATCCATGTCCTTAGTCTGCTTGTCTTCAGCAAACTGTTTGTGGGCTTTCTTGTGCCTCATCTTCCTTCTGGGACGACAGCCATGCAGACCAACTTGATGCAGTGTGCAGTGTATGGTCTGAGCACTGACAGGCTGACCCCCCACCCCTTCAACCTCTGCAGCAATGCTGGCAGCACTCATACGTCTACTTCCCAAAGACAACCTCTGGATATGACGCTGAGCACTGCACTCAACTTCTTTGGTCGACCATGGTGAGGCGCTGTTCTGAGTGGAACCGGTCCTGTTAAACCACTGTATGGTCTTGGCCACCATGCTGCAGCTCAGTTTCAGGGTCTTGGCAATCTTCTTATAGCCTAGACCATCTTTATGTATTGTAGAGCACCAATTCTTTTTTTCAGAACCTCAGAGAGTTCTTTGCCATGAGGTGCCATGTTGAACTTCCAGTGACCAGTATGAGAGAGTGAGAGCGATAACACCAAATTGAATATATATACTGTATATATATTTTTTACTCAGTTTTTTCAAATCCTTGTATAATCCCAATCAGTTCACTTTCATATATTTTTTGCTGTATACAATCACTGCAAGGAGATAAAAACGTTCCTCTTCCTTTAGAACACTTCTCCTAGGTGAGTCCTAATGACTGCTGGACGGTGCAGTGCGGAGATTGGCTGATGTCTTGTAGTCGTATTATCGGAGCTCAGCGGGGCGCGCGCTCCAGAATGGATGACATAGACTTGGTTTCACTGATTAGGACAACACTGCCAAGCAGAGGAGAGGAAAAATCTCCTCCAGTCACCATAGCATCCATTCTCTATCACAGCGGGGATGGATGGGGTTTAATACCTGACAGGCGTCTGTGATGGAAACCTGGATAGGCTTGTTTCCTTACTAACCATTTTATCTGCCAGTTTGGCCTTTGACGCTGCCCTGGAGGGACTCACAATAGGGCAGTTAGAGCAGCACCAGTGTGCGCCATGTTGGCATGCCTTGCACAACTCTGCTAAACGTTTTTTGCATTTAAACTGAATGCCTAGCTTAGCTTATCTACAGTGCAATTAAATGTGTAGATTTTTTTTTTAGGACAGCTCCAATTCAGTCCACAAAAAAATGCTAAAAATGTGATACCATGGCAGTATATTGCCAGCAACAAATCGGGGGCTATAAAGAAGCCGTGGAAGAATTAGCAATCATTTTTATATAGCAGTTCTAAACAGCATTATGCTGCATTTTACCGCAGTGCACTGAAGGAGAAATAAGCTTAGAATGAACAGGTTGTATGTCATACGATCCTATAGAATGTCTTGTGTTGGCTGCGCTATGTGTGATGCACTTTCCTCCATAGAACGCAGTGCATTTCAAAGTCTTAACCTACTCTCCTATGATGGATCATATTATTGCCTAAGGCAGGGATAGGCAACCTGCAGTTCCTCCAGCTGTTGTGGAACTACATTTCCCATGAAGCATTGCAAGGCTGGCAGTTACAATTGCTCCCAGAGGCATGATGGGACTTGTAGTTCTGCAACAGCTGGAGGGCCGCAGGTTGCCTACCCCTGGCCTAAGGCAAGACTAACAGGACGTGTCTTCAGTGACTGACAGGGGAAGGAAGCAATGACTAAAGCTGGCCATACATGGAGTGAAATTCGATTGGTTCAGCAGGGACTAGCCAAATTTTGATCCCTGCATGGACAGGGTGGTTGTACAGAAGTCAATCTACTGTGATTAAAGAGGAACTGCATTCTGCTCACATAATTTGTAATAAAAACATCTTTGCCGTTCTGAAGCTTCCCTCCAACCACTTTGCATATTATTTTATATACGCTGTGATTCTGTACTGGCCAAATATGCTGCAGAAATCTCCCTCCACTGAGTCTGGCTGTGGCCATTTCAACTGTGGGCAGCTGAAGCTTCTGCCTGTTCACTGACTGGACTTACACAGACACACAGAGTCACGCCTCCAGCTCTGTAGCTCTCATTGGCCCTCTTGTGACTCACCCCCCTCCCTTCCTGGCAAAATCTCACAAGAGTGAGAGAGAGAGCTGTGCATGATGTCATAAGCCTAGGCAGACAAGAAACAGGAAGTGGGCTGTATAAGGGATTTACTGGCAGAAAAAAATGTTTTACTATCCAAAGTTAGAACAACAAGGGCAGAGGATTTAATCGATGGAAAGATGAAAAAATGACTGAAGAGCCACTTTAATGACAGGATGTGAGCTCAGTTATTGACATGTGAGGAGGTTAATGACAGGATGTGAGATCAGTGATTGACAGTTAAGAGGAGCAATGAGGGGAAGTAAGCCCACTAACTGACAGATGAGGGAATTAATGACAGGAAGTGAGATCAGTAATTGACAGGGGATTAATGACAGGAAGTGAGATCAGTAATTGACAGGGGATTAATGACAGGAAGTGAGTTCATTGATTGACAGCTGAGAGGGGCAATGACATGATGTGTGCTCCATAATTGACAGGTGAGGGGGATTAATGATAGGATGTGAGTTTAGTAATTGACAGGTGAGGGGATTAGTGACAGAAAGTGTTCTTAGTGATTACAGGTAAGAGGAGCAATGACAGGACGTGAGCTCAGTGACTGACAGTTAAGAGGTGCAATGACGTTAAGTAAGCCCACTAATTGATAGGTGAATGGATTAATGACAGGAAGCAGGTTCATTGATTGACAGGTGAGAGGAACAGTGACAGAGGGTGGGCTCAGTGAATGGCAGGTAATGGGAACAGTGACAGAGGGTGGGCTCAGTGAATGACAGGTAATGGGAACAGTGACAGAGGGTGGGCTCAGTGAATGACAGGTAATGGGAACAGTGACAGAGGGTGGGCTCAGTGAATGACAGGTAATGGGAACAGTGACAGAGGGTGGGCTCAGTGAATGACAGGTAAGAGGAACAGTGACAGAGGGTGGGCTCAGTGAATGACAGGTGAGAGGAACAGTGACAGAGGGTGGGCTCAGTGAATGACAGGTGAGAGGAACAGTGACAGAGGGTGGGCTCAGTGAATGGCAGGTAATGGGAACAGTGACATAGGGTGGGCTCAGTGAATGACAGGTGAGAGGAACAGTGACAGAGGGTGGGCTCAGTGAATGACAGGTAATGGGAACAGTGACATAGGGTGGGCTCAGTGACTGATAGATGTCATCTCAGTGGTTGACAGGTGAGAGGATCAGGGGCAGGAATGGTGTTCAGCGACCAACAAATGAAGGGAGCAATAGAGCAACTCTCAACTCCTGTCCCCGGGACCCCCTAACAGGCCAGATTTTAAGTATTACCTTGGGGAGATGCAGACTAGAATACTGCAATCACTGAGCAGCAAATGATATCACCTGTGATGTATTTCAGTTATCCTGCAAACCTGGCCTGTTAGTAGGCCCTGAGGACCGGAGTTGAGAACCACTGCAATAGAGGAAGCAAAGAATAAATAAGGTATATTTGTGTAAATTAAACATAGAAATATATATATATAATATTTTTAAACCATTACTAAAAAGAGTACAGCATAGATGTGTTTAGCACTCTGTTTCCGGTCTCCATGTCAGCGCTGGTTGCCGTTGCTATGGGGCCGGTAGGAAGTTTACAGCAGCTCATCTTCCGCTCTGGGAATTTCATAATGAACTCATTATAGCTCTGCTCAGATGAGACCTGACACTGGAACCTGATTACCTAAACCCCGGGATTTATCTACTCACTTCTGTCATTGCTGCGCCTGCTATGTCCCCTGCAGCATCCAGACAGGAGGTCATTAGAAGACAAGGCTCTGTGTTCCCCATAGCAACCCACCATGTTCTGACTTTCATCCTTTCTGCGCTTAGTATGGGGAATATCTTTATTTTCATTTCCTCTGTGTTTTTTCTTTCTAGTGTTTTAATACCAACAAATATGTTCAGTTGTTATAATTAGGTTGGTTTGGGTTCACAACCACTGTCTATGTATCAACGCACCCATTGTCACTGTGCGGCTTCAGGGCAGGTCATGGACACAATTTCTTTAGCGCATGATGCCATCTTTCTTTGAGTCCATGCACCTTCTCCAACTGTGCCAGGTCATGGGGGGCTGTCCTGGTTTCAGAACAGAATCCCAGGAGTCCATGTCATGTCCTATTCAGAACTGACTAGGCTGAGCCTTCTGTCATAGAAGTAATACAGCAGGCTTTGGGCCAGTCTGTCCATCCTAGAATGAATAGATGACCCCCAACCAAGATGCCTGGTGGGTCTTACACTTGCAGAAGTGGGTCCCAGTGACCAGTGACATTGGGGCACTTCTCCTACCACCAGCTGGGGCTTTGCTTAGGGAAATTCTCCTCTCACTGGCCACCAATGCAAGGGCATTTTCGTGACCATCATGGTTGGTTCCTTTTTATTCTATTACTGACCACCAATGCTGAGGCATTTTTCCTAGCACCAAGGCTGGAGCTTTGCAACCACATCAGGGTGTCCCTCTTTCTTAAAGAAGAATTCCTCGTCCAATAAGGAAATGCTTTGCCATCCTTGAGAAAATGCAAGGCAACCTCTGAATGGTGACCATTTCAAGCAGCAAACTTTCTGTTTTCATAATGCTTGGGTGGAAGACAGCGCTGGACTGGTGCCGCTGGAGGCTGCCTAGCAGCAGATTACTGTGCGGTGGGAGATGCACTGCATAAATGAGGGTGTCCTGAAGAAGGGGGATGCAATTCCCCCGAAATACATTGGCTCTACTTGTATACATTTGGGAAATGCACTGTGGTAGTGAGGGGGCCCTGAAGAAGGGGGATGCAATTCCCCCAAAACACATCGGCTCTATTTCTATACTTTTGAGAGATGCACTGCAGGAGTGAGGGTGCCCTGAAGAAGGAGGATGCAATTCCCCCGAAATACGTTGGCTCTACTTGTATACTTTTGGGAGATGCACTGTGGGAGTGAGGGGGCCCTGAAGAAGGGGGATGCAATTCTCCTGAAACACATTGGCTCTAACTTCTATACTTTTGCGAGATGCACTGCAGAAGTGAGGTTGCCCTGAAGAAGGAGGATGCAATTCCCACGAAATACGTTGGCTCTACTTGTATCTTTTGGGAGATGCACTGCGGGAGTGAAGGTGCCCTGAAGAGGGAGGACGCAATTCCCCCGAAATACGTTGGCTCTACTTATATACTTTTAGAGATGCACTGAGGGAGTGAGGGTGCTCTGAAGAAGGGGGATGTGATTCCCCCAAAATGCGTTTGCTCTACTTGTATACTTTTGAGAGATGCACTGCAGGAGTGAGGGTGCCCTGAAGAAGGAGGATGCAATTCCCCAGAAATACGTTGGCTCTACTTGTATACTTTTGGGAGATGCACTGTGGGAGTGAGGGGGCCCTGAAGAAGGGGGATGCAATTCCCCTGAAACACATTGGCTCTACTTCTATACTTTTGGGAGATGCACTGCAGAAGTGAGGTTGCCCTGAAGAAGGAGGATGCAATTCCCACGAAATACGTTGGCTCTACTTGTATCTTTTGGGAGATGCACTGCGGGAGTGAAGGTGCCCTGAAGAGGGAGGACGCAATTCCCCCGAAATACGTTGGCTCTACTTATATACTTTTAGAGATGCACTGAGGGAGTGAGGGTGCTCTGAAGAAGGGGGATGTGATTCCCCCAAAATGCGTTTGCTCTACTTGTATACTTTTGAGAGATGCACTGCAGGAGTGAGGGTGCCCTGAAGAAGGAGGATGCAATTCCCCAGAAATACGTTGGCTCTACTTGTATACTTTTGGGAGATGCACTGTGGGAGTGAGGGGGCCCTGAAGAAGGGGGATGCAATTCCCCTGAAACACATTGGCTCTACTTCTATACTTTTGGGAGATGCACTGCAGAAGTGAGGTTGCCCTGAAGAAGGAGGATGCAATTCCCACGAAATACGTTGGCTCTACTTGTATCTTTTGGGAGATGCACTGCGGGAGTGAAGGTGCCCTGAAGAAGGAGGACGCAATTCCCCCGAAATACATTGGCTCTACTTATATACTTTTAGAGATGCACTGAGGGAGTGAGGGTGCCCTGAAGAAGGGGGATGCAATTCCCCCAAAACGCGTTTGCTCTACATGTATACTTTTGGGAGATACACTGTGGAGTGAGGGTGTGCTGCAGAAGGGGGATGCAGTTCTCCCGAAACATGTTGGCTTTACTTGTATACTTTTATCTTCAATAAAGTATAAAAGTCAGTGAGGCTTTTTTTGGACATCGGGCGCTCCTCTCCAAACACCCTAGTATTCACAATGCAGCAAGGCAGCTACTCAGCATGGAACCCTCAATCTAGTGGAGATCACTGGAATAGGGGTGTCTACTACAGTGATTTCCAGCTTCCAGGGGCATCAGACAAGTATAGTATATGCATAGTTATTTTGAAACTATGTTAAACATCTATACCTAGAATTATTCTCTAAGTTTAAAGTTGGCCGTACATTATACCATTTTCTTATTCAATTCCCATTAAGTTTTAGTTCCACTTTAAGCTCCCATTCATCCACTCCACAAGCTGGAACCAACCACTGCCATTGTGGTAACAGAAACAATCTCAGAAATGGTTGGACGGAAGTACAGTGCATCCAGAAAGTATTCACGGCTCTTTACTTTTTCCACATTTTGTTATGTTACAGCCTTATTCCTCAATGGATTAAATTCATTATTTTCCTCAAAATTCTACAAACAATCCCCCATAATGACAACGTGAAAGAAGTTTGTTTAAAATTTTTGTATTTTTTGAAGCACCTTTGGCACCAATTACAGCCTCAAGCCTTTTTGAGTATGATGCTACCAGCTTGGCACAAGCTTTGGGCAGTTTCTCCTTTACTTCTTTGGAGGACCTCTCAAGCTCCATCAGGTTGGATGGAAGCGCTGTTGCACAGCCATTTTCAGACCTCTCCAGAGATGTTCAATCGGATTCAAGTCTGGGCTCTGGTCGGGCCACTCAAGGACATTCACAGAGTTGTCCTGTAGCCACCCCTTTGTTATCCTGACTGTGTGCTTAGGGTTGGAAGATGGACCTTCACCCCAGTCTGAGGTCAAGAGCTATCTGGCACAGGTGTCCATCAAGGATGTGTCTGTACATTGCTGCATTCATCTTTTCCTCAATCCTGACTAGTCTCCCAGTTCCTGCTGCTGAAAAACATCCCCACAGCATGATGCTGCCACCACCATGCTTCACTGTAGGGATGGTATTGGCCAGGGGATGAGCGGTGCCTGGTTTCCTCCAGACATGATGCTTGCCATACAGGCCAAAGAGTTCAATATTTGTTTCATCAGACCAGAAAAATTTGTTTCTCATGGTCAGAGTCCTTAACCTCCCTGGCGGTATGACTGAGTCTGGAATTTATTGCTGAAAGCGGTACAATTATTTTGCATGGAAATTTGGTGTTTTATATTGTAGGCCTGTAATTCTTAGGAATAACTCACTTAAATCTGTCCAAACAAGAGTCTAGTAGACATCCCGGATATGAAAAATGAAATCATAAATTATAATATAATAAATAACTAAAAATAATTATCAAAAATAATAATATAATAGTAATAAAATGTATTCAATAATGTAATCAAACCAAAAACGCAGAAATTTGCTCCGTTGCAGAATTGTCGCTGTCGTCACTTTCAGTTTCTGATGATAAATTTCCTCAAATATCAGTATCACTCAATTCTGCAAATCATTCTTATTTACTATCGCTGTTTTCTAGCTGCTCAAAAACCACTTTTGACGTAAAGGGACACTTTTTGGTTGCTATGGACATTCTCAAGTTTCCAGGCAGAAAGAATGACATTTATTTGATAAAAGTGCATGCAGGGCTCTGGTCAAACCACTAGGGACAAAGGGGATGTGAAATGTTTTCATACAGTAATGTAATCTATAAGATTACAGTGTACTGTATGTACTGTGTGTGTTTCACTTTTTGAATTTCCCGCCGGTCTCCGTCCCCGTGCGACGCGACGCTGGCAGGGAATGGAGCCTGGCACACAGAGGCATCGGAGCGGCGGACACAGCCCGCAGACACGGCGGGGGACATCGCTGGATCGACAAGGTGAGTAGCGCTGCCTGGATGCAGCGATGCAATCCCGAGTGTGGCTCGGGGTTACCGCTAATGGTACTGAAAATCCACCCCGAGACACACTCGGGATTACCGCCAGGGAGGTTAAGGTGCCTTTAGGCAAACTCCAAGTGGGCTGCCATGTGCCTTTTACTGAGGAGTGGCTTCCATCTGGCCACTCTACCATACAGGTCTGATTGGTGGAGTGCTGCAGAGATGGTTATTCTTCTGGAAGAAACCAATGTTATGGGAAAACCCCATATGAATCAAGATGGACTTTATGGGCACACACACGTTTCGCAGTAAGCTTCCAGAAATATATCCCCTGTGTCCGCCCCCTTGATTCACAAAAGTACCCCCATGGCTACAGGAACCTTGGCCACCACAAGTAAGCATACAATATGTAGGGGCAACTTGGATAAAATTGACAATGTATGTATCTTTGAAGAAATGTATGTGTTATAATATGTTCTAATATATACCTTTTGCGTAGAGCCTGCAAGAGAATAGTCCAGAGGAAACTTACTGCGAAACGCGTCGACTATTCCAGCCTCGCTCATATGCTCGTAGTTTTGGTACTATGTATCATCCTTTTTCCAATGTGTAGTATATCTAATCTTGCAGACATTACTGTATAGGTTCCCCATCAATTGGGGGTATACAAATGCTCCATTGGATGTTGGAGTTTGTTTTTATCTTTTTGTATATGTCGAATTGTATTAAACACAATACATTTTATGCTTTATAAATCCCATTGGTCTTGTGTGTGCCCATAAAGTCCATCTTGATTCATATGGGGTTATCCCATAACATTGGTTTCTACTATTATAGGATATACGCCTCAAAATGCTGTTTTTTTCTCATATTCTTCTGGAAGGTTCTCCTCTCTCCATGGAGAAACTCTGGAGCTCTGTCAGAGTGACCATCGGGTTCTTGGTCACCTCTCTGACTAAGGCCCTTCTCCCCTGATCGCTCAGCGGTGGTCCTGGTGGTTCCAAACTTCATCCATTTATGGATTTTGGAGGCCACTGTGCTCATTGGGACCTTCAATGTTGCAGAAATGTTT
>BLSH010367962.1:231606-245040 GCA_018402905.1 Glandirana rugosa | reverse complement strand
CTGTTTTTAACTTGCACTTGAAAAAGTTTTAACTTTTTCTTTTTGCGATACTCATAACCTTTTGCTTGTGACGTGTAGTGTGATTTGTGTGGTAGGGGTGGCACTTTGTACCACCACCGTCGTAGTACAACACCCCTACGAAAAGAAGTCTTCCCTGCCCCTTCGACCAGTCTCAACTGGTTTATGTCCCGTTAGAATCTTCTTTTGGACAATCTCAGCCGATTTCTGAACTCGGACCCCGCCTCCGTCACCGCATCGCACCCAACAGTCGTGGGCCCCGTTCCGTTCATTAAACGCGGGTCAGGACTATTGTAGAAAGGGACTCGGGGAGTGCTAAAAGTCCACAGGTTAGGGGGCGCAAATTACTTGCCTTGCCCCGGGTGCTGACAACCCACGCTACGCCACTGCCTCCGCCCCAGGCTCAAGTCTTTAGCCGACTCTAACAGGTTTTCTTCTAAGATTGCCCTGTATTTGGTCAACTCTGACCAGCTTCCCCGTCCCTTCTGAAGAAAAGCATCCCCACAACATGATGCTGCCACCACCATGTTTCACGGTGGGGATGGTGTGTTTAGTGTGATGTGCAGTGTTCGTTTTCCAATACTCATAGCGTTTTTCTTTTTCAATTTTGAAAAAGTTCACGTTCAATTTTTGTCTTATCTGACCAGAGCACCTTCTTCCCGATGTTTGCTGTGTCCCCCACATGGCTTCTCTCAAACAGCAAATGGGACTTCTTATGGCTTTCTTTCACCAATGGCTTTCTTCTTGCCACTCTTCCATAAAGGGCAGATTTGTGGAGAGCATGGCTAATAGTTGTCCTGTGGACAGATTCTCCCACCTGAGCTGTGGATCTCTGCAGCTCCTCCAGAGTTACCATGGGCCTCTTGGCTGCCTCTTGATAGGTTTGCAGCTGTGCCATACTCTTTCCATTTTCGGATGATGTATTGAACAGAGCTCCATGAGATGTTCAAAGCTTGGGATATTTTCTTAGAGCCTAAGCCTGCTTTAAACTTCTCCACCACTTTATCCCTGACCTGTCTGGTGAGTTCCTTGGCCTTCAAGATGCTGTTTGTTCACAAAGGTTCTCTAACAAACCTATGAGGGCTTCAAAGAACAGCTGTATTTATACTGAGATTACATTACACACAGATGGCCTCTATTTACTAATTAGGTGATTTCTGAAGCCAATTGGTTACACTAGATTTTAGTTAGGGGTATCAGAGTAAAGTGGACTGAATACAAATGCACACCACACTTTTCACAGATTTATTTGTAAAAAATTGGAAAACCATTTATCATTTTCCTTCCACTTCACAATTCTGTGCCACTTTGTGTCGGTCTATCACATAAAATCCCAATAAAATATATTTACATTTTTGGATGTAACATGACAACATGTGGGAAATTTCAAGGGGTATGAATACTTTTTCAAGGCACTGTAGATAGATGTACGTCCATCCCTTATATTCCAGAAACACTGAATCCAAATGACTGACAATAGTAACAAATGTCAACAAATCCAAAATATATTATAACGAAACAACAGATTCATTTGTTTCATTCGGATGACATGATGTGACTCCTTTCTAACGCCCACCTAACCACCAGTCCATTGGACCCTATTCCCTCTCAAATACTACGCTCACCCTCTGACTCTATCCTGCACTCTCTAACTCACATCTTCAACCTCTCCCTCTCTTCTGGTATCTTCCCCAGTGCTCTAAAACATGCATTGGTCACCCCCATACTCAAAAAGCCATCCCTGGGCCCTACCGATCTTAACAATCTGCGCCCGATCTCCTTGCTCCCCTTTTCCTCCAAACTCCTCGAACGTCTGGTCTACAACCAACTGAGTGAGCACCTTGTTAAGAACAACCTTCTGAACAGGGGAGGGCTGGCAGCCTAAGGCCTGGGGGGCAAGTCCAGTAAAGTGGCCCATTGAACCACCGAATCAGCTCACCATCCATGCCCACCTGGTTTTATAATAGATATTGATGTTATGAAGCAAGACAAATATGATACAATGTGGAAACATAATTTAATGTTAATAGCAACAAAGGAGGTGCAGCCTCATCAGTGCCCTGCAGCCTCATCAGTGCCCATCAATGCAGCCTCACCAGTGCCCATCCAATGCAGCCTGCAATGCAGAAAGAGGAGAGCCGCCGGATTACAAAGAGTGGGGATCTCCTGCTTACCTGTCATATGAAGTCCCGCCTCCTGGACCGGCTCCTATAATAGACATCGTACATGGTAGGGCCGGCCCTGGGCGACCCCCTCTGCTTGCAATTAGTTGGCGGCCATGCCCCTAGCCCCTACTTCCTCCACAAAAACAAAATATTATCAGCGGGCAACGGCCGCCAGCCATTTCAAATGTAAGTTGGGGTGGCCTGGGGGCAATTGCCACCCTGCCCCCTGGCCCAGCCCTCCCTTGCTGCTGGACCCCCTTCAATCTGGATTTCGCCCGCAACACTCCACAGAAACTGCCCTTCTTACACTCACAAATGACCTACTAACCGCTAAACCCAATGGACATTATTCTGTACTCCTAGACCTTTCGGCTGCCTTTGATACTGTCGACCACCCCCTCCTCCTCAAAAAACTTTACTCCCTCGGTCTCTGTGACTGTGCTCTTCAGTGGCTCTCGTCCTACCTATCCCATCGCACTTTCAGCGTAACCTACAATTCTACTTCCTCCTCTCCTCTTCCCTTCTCTGTCGGGGTCCCCCAAGGTTCTGTTCTTGGACCCCTCTTATTTTCAATCTACACCTCTTCCCTGGGTCGGCTGATAGCCTCCCACGGGTTCCAATATCATTTCTATGCTGATGACACCCAAATCTACCTCTCCACCCCCCAACTCACCCCATCGGTCTCTTCACGTATCACTAACTTATTAACAGACATATCTGCCTGGATGTCTCACCACTTCCTCAAACTCAACTTCTCCAAAACTGAACTCATAATATTTCCTCCCCCATGTACCGTTTTCCCCGACTTCTCTGTCAAGTGCAATGGCACAACCATCCACCCATCCAGGGGCGTAACGATAGGGGTTGCAGGGGTTGCAATTGCAACCGGGCCCCATGGTCCAGGGGGCCCATGTGCCTCCCTTGTACACCTGAATAGGAGGGATGGCGGGGGTGGCATTTAGAGGACCCAATCTCCTCCATTTTCCTCTATCCAGTTTACTTGTCTTCTGCTGTTCCCAGGGCCCCTGTGTGCTTCCCTGGTCCCCCTGGGGCCTGCTGCAGAACTTGTGAAAGGGCCCCACTGCAGTACCGTAATAAAGGGACCCATGATAGGAGTAAAGGGCCCCAGGATCAGGGGGAAGAGGGAAGGGCCCTGGCCAGGGATCAGGGGGCCCTTCATAATTTCTTGCACCGGGGCCCTGAAGGTTCTAGTTACGCCTCTGCACCCATCCCTACATGCCAGGGTGCTTGGTGTCATCCTGGACTCTGAACTCTCCTTTTGGCCCCACATCCAATCACTTTCTAAGGCTTGCCGCCTCAACCTCCGCAACATCTCTAAAATACGTCCCTTCCTAACCAATGGAACCACAAAGCTCCTGATTCACTCCCTGGTCATCTCTCGCCTCTTCGCTCCTCCCAAGACCTCCTGCTCTCCAGCTCCCTCATCACCTCCTCTCATACTCGCCTCCAAGACTTCTCTTGAGCCTCTCCCACCCTCTGGAACTCCCTACCCCAATCTGTCAGACTGTCCCCAAATCTATCAACCTTTAGGCAATCCCTGAAAACGTTTCTCTTCAGGAAAGCCTATCCTGCCACCACCTAACAACTACACTTCTTATTTCTCAATCAGCTCATCCCCCGCAGTTATTGCTCTTTCGTATCATTTAACCCTCCCTCCTAGATTGTAAGCTCTAACGGGCAGGGCCCTCTGATTCCTCCTGTATTGAATTGTATTGTAATTGTACTGTCTGCCCTAATATTGTAAAGCGCTGCGCAAACTGTTGGTGCTATATAAATCCTGTATAATAATAATAATAATAATAATGTGATAGCTTTGGCCTTTTGTTAATGTTTGAAGCATCCAAAATAACGACATAACGAATGATCCAAATTGATTCGGATCCATTTTGTCTTTGTGTTGCATTAACATTTTTCATTATTCTAAAATTGCGCTACATATGAAATGGAAACGTATTGCAATAAATGCAGTAAGATATAAAAGTGAAATAAAATGATGATTTCTAATTATTAAGTTTGGGTTGGATGGAGGTGAATCCATCAGAACCTCAGAATCATAAAATTACGAATTATTTCAAAATTAATTTTGATCCATATGTTACAATTCGGAGATCTTGATGGATCCACCGCCGTCTAACCCAAACAGGGTGCATAAGTAATCTCCCAAAATAACAAATGAACATGTTAAAAGGAATATATAGCCAACCTTCTGGATTAACTTCTGAAATACGGAATGATTCAGAACAACAAATATACAAAATTAATCTGAATATACAAAGCCAATCCAAATATACAAAACAAATTTGGAAAACCAATCAGTCTAACATATCAAATATGACAAAACAAAATGATTAACGTAATGAACGAGTCTGAAAGGAAAATAAACAAATTTTTCCATTGAGTAAATCTCTACTCAACGCGTTTCCTAAATCCTAATTCACTTCATCAGTGAATGTGAATGTAACAAATATACAAAATGAATCGGAATAAACAAAACAAATCCAAATATACAAAATGAATCGGAATAAACAAAACAAATCCAAATATACAAAACAAATTCTGAAATCCAATCAGTCTAACATAACAAATCTGCCAAAACAAAACGATTAAGGTAATGAATGAGTCCAAAAGGAAAATAAACACATTTTTCTGTTGTGTAAAGCCCCGTACACGCGGTTCGAAGATCGCACGTACGACCGTGTCGAATCGTATGTTGGCTGTTGTATGCAGCATACTGACTGCACTACACGATCGTACGGCCGGGGAAAGAACGTTCAGGTGCATGTAATTAGCATCCGGCCGTTCCTGACTTCTGAGCATGCGGTGTTTTGCACAATACAACTTTGTTGTACCAACTGCTCTGTACACACGATACAACGGTCGTATGAGAGCTTGTTGGTACGACCAAGTTTTCTAGTCTGCTCATACAACTCCCTTGTATGACCGTCGTATGTTCGACTGTTCAAATCGCGCATACGAACGATCGATATCGCATACAACGGTCGTGAGTATGACCTGTTGTATGCGATCGTTGAACCGTGCGTACGGGGCTTGAATCTCTACTCAACGCGTTTCCTAAATTTTAATTCGCTTCATCAGTGGATGTGAATGTAACGGACAGGGTGTCTATAAAAAAAAAAAAGAATTTTCGTTTTATGGACAACCTGTTCATTACATCCACTCCAGTTGTTTGTTGTACAAGAAAATATTTTTAATCCAGTGGATATTCAATACAACAAAAAAGATTTTATGTACATTTGTTGTCCAGATGCCCCTCTATGAAGTCCCATGGGAATTTGTTTTTTATTGTAATACACATCTGTTCATGGTATACGGTACCGTAAGTCTAAATGGTGATTGAATGACATTTAGACCCTTGTGGTTTATAAATATGACCCCATCAATTGTAATTACAACCCCATTGCTTGTAAATATGGCTCCATTGATTATCAATGCTACCCTTTCATTAGAAATCATGGCCCCTTAGGTTACGAATAAGACCCCGTGACTACTAAATAAGATCTGTTGATGGAAATGACAACCCTAAGGCTTGATTCACACCTAGGCGATCCGACTTCAGGGGTGACTTTGCTAGGCAATTTGAACTTTAAGGTGATTTCAGCACAAATTCAGCGCGACTTTGGGCGACTTACAACTCTATCTGAAGCGACTTTGCCTGTGGCCAAACAGAGAAGAGAAAAATGATTTTCTTTTTCCTGTAAAGTCGCTTGAAAGTCGCTTCAATATAGATGGGGATCCGGCTTTGAGGCGACTTCCATTGATTTCTATGGGCACAAGTCGGATTGAAGTAATACAAGAACCTTTTCTGAAGTCGCCTTGAAGTTGGAATGACTTCAGTAGTGTGCATTAACACCGCTCCCATTCATTTCAATGGGATTTCGGATGTCAAGTGTCTTGGGGCGACACAAGTCGGATCGCAAAGGCGCCTAGGTGTGGACTGAGCCTAAGGGTGCTTCAACACTGCCCTGCTGTGGTTTGGTTGCAGCGCGGGGTGCAGCTCAGTGTACCTACAGTTTTTCATGTGGGTTACCCGCGCTTTCCAAATAGACTTCTATTATGCCCTGCGTTTTTGGTGCGTTTTCTGAAAGCATGCAGGGTGTAAAGATGTAACACACCAAAAACTCGGGACATAATAGAAGTCTATGGGGAAGCATGGACAACCTGCACAAAAAAAAAAACAACGGGTACAATACGCTGCGCCTGTGCTGCGGCCAAACCACAGCGCTTTAATGTCTATAAATAGGACACAGAGATGCCGTTGTTCATAAATAGAACTCTGTCATTCATCAATACGTCAAGATGACGACGTCCCATGGTTCATGAGTATGATGTCATTTATAAATATAGCCTCTTTGTTTGCAAAAGCAACTTGTTGTTAACCCCTTCCTACCTGCTTGCTGCAGCCCTTTAACTACTTCAGCCCCGGAAGGATTTCACACTTTAGTACCAGAGCCCTTTTTTGCAATTCGACGCTGCGTCGCTTTAACTGACAATTGCGCGGTCGTGCGACGTTGTACCAAAACGAAATTTGCGTCCTTTTTTTCCCACAAATAGAGCTTTCTCTTGGTGGTATTTGATCACTGCTGCGTCATTTCTGATCGCCGCTATAAACAAAAGAAGAGCGACAATTTTGCCAAAAAACCCAAATTTCTTACTTTTTGCTAAAATCCAAATCCAAAAAAAAATATATAAAAAAACATTTTTTTCAACGGTTTTGGCCGATTTATATTCTTCCTCATATTTGTGATTAAAAAAAATCGCAATTGGCGTTTATTGATTGGTTTGCGCAAAAGTTGCCGCGTTTACGGATGATGAGAATTCTTTTTTGGGGTTTTTTTTTATTTTTTTATTTCTCTTTTAGCAGTACTGCGATATTGGGGCGGACATGTCGGACCATTTTGACACTTTTTTTGGACCATTGGCATTTATACAGCGATCAGTGCTATAAAAATGCTCTGATTACAGTGTAAATGCCATTGGCAGTGAAGGGGTTAACCTGCAGGGGGCGCTCTAAGGGTTAACTGGGTTCCCTGGACGTGTTCTAACTGTGTGTGGGCTGCCCTAGCAGGGGAAGGGAAGTGATCACAGCTTCCATGTAGAGGAAGGCTGTGATCACAGCCCTTCCCCATCTCACAGAACGGAGATCCGTGTTTACTTACACTGACCTCCGTTCTTTCACTCTGGGGGGGGGGGCATCGCGGGTAGCCTGCGGAGATCGAATCCGCCGCACTCGCTCCCTGGCCCCCCCCCCCCCGGACACAGTGAGCGTGCCTCCGGCGGTGCGCGCGCGCTCACAGTGCTCGATATCGCTGCCGCCATCGTATGACGGCGTTTTGCGATATCGAACCACCTTGTGGCCATCAACCTGTGGTTGGCGGTTGGCAAGTGGTTAACTGGGCCTTAAAGTGGAACCAAAGGCAAAACATTTTTTTATCATCTGGGACAGAGTAAGGGAGGGTTAAAACCCCTGTCAGCTGCTTTGTCATCTGCGTCCCATTAGATTTCCCTTCACTTCCTGTCCCACAGCCAAAACAGGAAGTGAGAAGAAATCCTTCCAAAGTGATGGAATCCCTGGTTGTTATCAGAACTAATGAAAATTTCCCCTCTATTACTGTTCTGGGGACAACCCAAAATTAGGGATTTTCTTTCACTCTCAGTGATAACTGTAAATAAGACAAATAGAAAGGGTGAATCTCTGTTCAGCAATGAAAACCAAGCAGGGTTTCTAATCTCTCTCCACTCCATCCAAAACTAGCGGGGTAAGGCGGAGGGAGGCAGGAGGGGCTTCCCGACTATATGATCACTGTGATTGGCTGTCCCAGTGGTCACATGATCGGGAGCACCACTCATAGCTAGAGACATCTCAGACACGGTCCTGGGAGAGCAGAAATGTTTCCGTTGTGTAAATCTCTACTCAACGCGTTTCCTAAATCCTAATTCACTTCATCAGTGGATGTGAATGTAACAGATATAAAAAATGAATCGGAATAAACAAAACAAATCCAAATATACAAAACGAATTCCGAAATCCAATCAGTCTAACATAACAAATCTGCCAAAACAAAATGATTGACATAATGAATGAGTCCAAAAGGAAAATGGACGCATAAGTGTGACGCGTGGGAGTTAAAGACCACCGTCATGGCAGGCATGAGGTTAAAAAATGTGACCCCTGAAGGTTAAAAAGATGACACCATCATTTATAAATGAAACCTTGTGGTTAAAAAAAAAACAAGAGTTTATAATTATAATGTCATGAGACCCCTCTCACACTTGTGTGAGTTGTCCTGCGATTTGGGACTGCAAAGTCGCATGACAAGTCATTCCCCATTATTTCCAATGAGTACCGTTCATATCTGTATGACTTTCAAGTCGTGCCGACTTCAAAGCAGTCCCTGCATTACTTTGGTCCAACTTTGATGCAACTTGAGGTCCATAGACTTCAATGTTGGACCCTCAAAGTCGCATGCAAATCGCACCTGAATAATATAGATGCGATTTCTGTACTACTTCTGTACGACTTTGTAATATGTTTTCACTGAGCCAAAGTTGCAACAAAGTCAGACCAAAGTCTTACTGATAAAAATCGCGGCAAAATCGCGCCGAAAAACCGCGGTAAAATCAGGTCGCACAAGTGTGAAACGGGCCTTATTTATAAACACGAGGTCATAATTTTTATATATGACCCCATTATTTATAAATATGACTCCATTGTTTATAAATATTATGTTATCAGTTGTAGATATGATCTCATTGTAAGAAATATGACCCCATAATTTATAAATATGAGCCTATTGCATATATATATAAAATTGCCAAAAGTATTGGGACACCTGCCTTTACAGGCACATGAACTAATGGCATCCCAGTGCAGGCCAGTCAAGTTCATCCACCCCAAACTCGCTCATCCACACTATATTGCCAAAAGTTTTGGGCCACCCTCTCAAATCATTTGCTGGAGGGGGGATTATGGTGTGGGGTTGTTTTTCAGGGGTTGGGCTTGCCCCCTTAGTTCCAGTGAAGGGAACTCTTAAAGTGTCAGCATACCAAGACATTTTGGACAATTTCATGCTCCCAACTTTGTGGGAAGAGTTTGGGGATGGCCCCTTCCTGTTCCAACATTACTGCCCACCACTGCACAAAGCAAGGTCCATAAAGACATGGATGAGCGAGTTGGGGGTGGAGGAACTTGACTGGCCTGCACATGGGTCAGGGCTGTGTAGTACAATAAGGCAAAAAGCACAGTTATAATGATTTAAGATATAAATTATCATTACGCTATATATACTACTGTATGTTACCAAAAGTATTGGGACACCTGCCTTTACACACATGAACTTTAATGGCATCCCAGTCTTAGTCCGTAAGATTCAACATTCCCATAGACACTCCTAAACCTTGTGGACAGCCTTCCCAGAAGAGTTGAAGGTGTTATAGCTGCAAAGGGTGGGCCAACTCAATATTGATCCCTACGGACTAAGACTGGGATGCCATTAAAATTCATGTGCGTGTAAAGGCAGGTGTCCCAATACTTTTGACAATATAGTGTATGTCCTGTCTGCTTCGAGTGCTCCTAGGCTGGGTCTTGGGAGGACATCTCCTGGATCCAACTGGGTTATGCGTTTTGAGGGTAGTACCCTCTTTAGCACTGAGGAAGAGGGTACTGTAAAGGCAGGTGTCCCAATACTTTTGACAATATAGTGTATGTTCTGTGCGCTCCGAGTGCTCCTAGGCTTGGGCTTGGGAGGACATCTCCTGGATCCAACTGGGTTACGCGTTTTGAGGGTAGTACCCTCTTTAGCACTGAGGAAGAGGGTACTGTAAAGGCAGGTGTCCCAATACTTTTGACAATATAGTGTATGTCCTGTCCGCTTCGAGTGCTCCTAGGCTTGGGCTTGGGAGGACATCTCCTGGATCCAACTGGGTTACGCGTTTTGAGGGTAGCACCCTCTTTAGCACTGAGGAAGAGGGTACTGTAAAGGCAGGTGTCCCAATACTTTTGACAATATAGTATATGTTACATGGTAGGCAAGAGGTTAACAAATATGACCCCTGAAGGTCAAAAACATGACTCCATCATTCATAAATAGGACCTTTTTGATTATAAATGTAATGTCATTATTTATAAATATGAGGTCATAATTTTTAAACATGACCCCACTGTTTATAAATATGATGCCATTGTTTATAAATATGACCCTGTCATTTGTAAATATGAGGTCATAATTTATAAATACAACCCTATTACATATATATATATATATATATACTCCATTAATTAAAAATACTGTATGACCCTATTGTTTATAAACATGAAACTATCATTGATAAATATGACCCTATTGCTTATATATATATAAAACCCCATTGTTTAAAAATAGGACCCTATGGTATGTGTGTAAATACGACCTTATTGTCTATTAATATGTCCCCATCGTTTTTAAATATGACTTGTCATAGACATTAGAGAACAAAAACTAGCTGTGTTCAGGTAATGATATCCCACATCTGATCACCTCTCAGAAATGTTCATTCTAATGGCACTGGCAGAGATACAGCAGTCATTAGAGGATACACCTACACATCTGTAGATGAAATAAGCTCATCAAAGGGTAGCACAGCAAGCAAAATGTACAAAAAGTAACTCTCAGGCTAACATTACAAGAACACTTAAAGGAAACCTGTACTGAGAGAAATGCACCCAGGCTGGTATTCAGGGGAGTATCTCCAGTCATAGCAGACTGTGCAACCGCTATAGGGCCCAGAACTGGATACACCATGGTTTAGGCAGATAGCAATACTGCTGGTCAAATAAATAAATATATACATACATATACACTGCATTTTTGCTGTATGCTGTGTATATGGTACAGGAATACACTATATCCAACAGGAACAGAAAGCAGTTGTAAATCCACAAATGTTACGGTTGTCACCAGAGCAGGAAATGAGTGAAGATCTCCCAATAGGGGGCACCGGTCCCAGAGACATCTGTCCAAAAAGGTGATTTTCTCACTTCCAGTTGCGTCTCTGAAACTGGAAATAATAGATCTCCCCAATAGGATACAGAAAGGAAAATGAAACATGACATGGATGTTAATCCCTCCCTACTTCAAAACATATAAAGTATAATATATAACCATATTATAGGGGTGGCATTCTGTAGTTCCCAAAGGTGAACTGGGAAAGAGGAAAAGAGTGCTTGAAATAAGATTGGAGAGTACACAAGACACTGAGATATAAAAGGAAAATTATAATTGGTATATTTATTAGACCAAAGGGGACCAAATAAGAGATTATTCCTAGGGATTACATACACTTTAATATAAAGACCTTCTGAAAATATACAGTAATTTCCCTTCAAACCCTGTAATGGCGTAGAAGTGTTCCCTGCATTCCTTGCTCTGCACTGGATCCTCATTACCCCTGTCTACAGCAAACTTGGCTGCCTTCCATTACCCCTAGCTGCTGCAAACTTGGCTGCTTTCTATTTTCTGTATAAACAACAAGCTTAGCGGCCTTCTGTTACCGCTATCAACAGCAAACTAGACTCTTTCATTGCTCCTATCCACAGAAAATGTGACTGCCTTCTATCACCCCTGTCTGCAGCAAGCTCAGCTTTCGTCTTTCAGCCCTATCTGCAGCAAGCATGGCTGCCTTCCATTACTCTACCTGAAGCAAGTTTGACTGCCTTCTATTAGCCCCATCCACAGCAAGTTTGACTGCCTTCTATTACCCCTATCCACAGCAAGTTTGTCTGCTTTCTATTACCCCTGTCCACAGCAAGTTTGACTGCCTTCTATTACCTCTATCTGCAGTAAGCTTGACTGCCTTTTATTTCCCTTATCCACAGCAAATTTGACTGCCTTCTATTACCCCTATACGCAGCAAGTTTGACTGCCTTATATTACCTCCATCAGTAGCAAGCTTGACTGCCTTCTATTACCCCTATCAGCAGCAAGCCCAACTGTCTTGCATTACTTTACTTGAAGCAAGCTTGACTGCCTTTTACTACTCCTATCCACAGCAAGTTTGACTGCCTTCTATTACCCCTATCTGCAGCAAGTTTGACTGCCTTCTATTACCCCTATCAGCAGCAAGTTTGACTGCCTTCTATTACCCCTATCCGCAGCAAGTTTGACTGCCTTCTATTACCCCTATCCGCAGCAAGTTTGACTGACTTCTATTACCCCTATCCGCAGCAAGTTTGACTGCCTTCTATTACCCCTATCCGCAGCAAGTTTGACTGCCTTCTATTACCCCTATCCGCAGCAAGTTTGACTGCCTTCTATTACCCCTATCAACAGCAAGTTTGACTGACTTCTATTACCCCTATCCGGAGCAAGCTTGACTGCCATCTATTACCCCTATCCGCAGCAAGTTTGACTACCTTTTATTACCCCTATCCGCAGCAAGTTTGACTGCCTTATATTACCCCTATCCACAGCAAGTTTGACTGCCTTCTATTACCCCTATCCACAGCAAGTTTGACTGCCTTTTATTACCCCTATCCACAGCAAGTTTGACTGCCTTCTATTACCCCTATCCACAGCAAGTTTGACTGCCTTTTATTACCCCTATCCACAGCAAGTTTGACTGCCTTCTATTACCCCTATCTGCAGTAAGCTTGACTGCCTTCTATTACTCCTATCCACAGCAAGTTTGACTGCCTTATATTACCTCTATCAGCAGCAAGCTTGACTGCCTTCTATTACCCCTATCAGCAGCAAGCTCAACTGTCTTCCATTACTTTACTTGAAGCAAGCTCGACTGCCTTTTAATACTCATATCCACAGCAAGTTTGACTGCCTTCTATTACCCCTATCCGGAGCAAGCTTGACTGCCATCTATTACCCCTATCCGCAGCAAGTTTGACTGCCTTCTATTACCCCTATCCACAGCAAGTTTGACTGCCTTCTATTACCCCTATCCACAGCAAGTTTGACTGCCTTCTATTACCCCTATCCGCAGCAAGTTTGACTGCCTTATATTACCCCTATCCGCAGCAAGTTTGACTGCCTTACATTACCTCCATCAGTAGCAAGCTTGACTACCTTCTATCGCCCCTATCAGCAGCAAGCTCAACTGTCTTCCATTACTTTACTTGAAGCAAGCTTGACTGCCTTTTAATACTCATATCCACAGTAAGTTTGACTGCCTTCTATTACCCCTATCTGCAGCAAGCTTGACTGCCTTCTATCACCCCTATCTG
>BLSH010367962.1:217002-228144 GCA_018402905.1 Glandirana rugosa | reverse complement strand
GAATCTAGGGGGCAAGTGTGCTAAGAGTGGTAATTTAGGAGGATTTGTGTTGGGTTGGGGGGAGGGATGGGGGGAAGAAGATTTGTGTGGGATGTGTACTCGGAGGGGAGATTTTAGGGGTAGAGAATTTGTGCTAAGGGGTGATTTTTTTTGGGAGGTGGGATTTGGGGGATGGGGCAAAGATTTGTATTGGGAGGAGGAGTAATTTATACATAGGGGGTAAGCATGTAGATTAGTGTTCAGTATTTTTTGGGGGGGGGGGGGGATCTTTGCTGACAGATAATACTCATATATCTTGGGGGGGGCACAGTTTGGCATGTTCGCTTGGGCACTAGATGATCTTGTTCTGGCACTGAGCTCAACTGCCTTCCTTTATCCCTGCCTGCAGCAGTCTTAACTGTTTTCTATTACCCCTATTTGTAGCAAATGTGACTGCCTTATGTTACCTCTTGAAAAGGTAGAGATCGCGCTGGACTGACTTGGTTGTCGCTGGTGGTTGCCAGAAAGTCCAATGGGCAATATAGGGAAAGTTTCTTTGCCTAGTTTGAGTGCCCGGCTGTCGTATGAATGATAAAAGACCCTGTTATGGGCCTGGGATGCTGTCTCAGGATGCGTCTACATGGTCGCTCCCGTAATGATCCAAGGAAGTGTATATAAGGGAGTGCCTGAAAATGTAATGGGTGCAAATTAAGCCGCTTTATTAAGGGTACAGGTATTCAAACAAAGCCAACGCGTGTCGGGGGACCAAGGACTTCTTCAGGGCTGTACAAAAAATAAAAACATGTACAATAATTGATGTCTATATAATAGTAAAATGTTTGAAACTGGTTAAAACAGTTAGAAACTCTATATAACCAATGACCACATATGTAAAGTGAAATGTGAGCCTAAGGGAAAAGTAATACTAACAAGTGATAGTAAGAAATGATCATAATGCTCCTACAAAAAGAATAAAACAATAAAAATGGCTCACAATAGGGGTTCCCTTCATGTAATAAATCCTGGCAGAAAAAAATGTTTTTACTTGACTTTCAAATACTTTTTCAAACAATTTTTATGCATTTCTATCTATTACTCCTCTATGCAGGGAGCTTAACTGCCTTCTATTACCCCTTTATGCAACAAGCTGCTTTTTACTACCCCTATCCACAGCAAGCTTGGTTACCTTTCATTACCTTTATCCACACCAAGCTCAGCTGCTTTCTATTACCCCTGTCTGCAGCTAGCGTTGCTGCCTTCCATTACCCCTATCTGCAGCAAGCATGACTGCTTTCCATTACCTCTATCCACAGCAAGCTCAGTTGCCTTCCATTAACCCTATCCACAGCAAATTCAACGGCCTCCTATTACCCCTATATGGAGCAAGCTTAACTGCTTTCCATTACCCCTACCCACAGCAACGTCAGCTGCCTTCTCTTGCCCCTATCTGCAGCAAGCTTGACTACCTTTCATCTTTCCTATTTGCAGCAAGCTCGGCAGCCTTCCACCGATAGGTCCAGGCTTATTATTGTCCTAGAGGAAAAGGTGATTGGACTGTATTGACTCAGCAGCTCGCCCGGAAAGGAAGAGACAAAGCTGGATTATACGCTGATATTTTTAGGATATTTTTAATGTAGTCTTTTGCCGCAGACTCAGAGCGCTCAGAGCACAAAATATATCACTGATCTCCAAGTAAGACAAGCAAGCAGCCCCCAATAAAGAAGACGCAGATTTTCTGCAGTGGCCGCATTTGTCATTATGCTTCGTGTATTATACTATATGCAGGCAAAAAAGTAGCTGGGAACGCAGAAGGACAGCAAAAAAAAATGACTAACGCATATGCAAGCCCTAACAATGACGTTTTCTTCTTTGCTCCTTTTTGGTCCGTTAAATATTTAATTGAAAGTGTTTTTTTCTATCTGTTTGATAAATTTAAAAAAAATGACCTGTTGATCCTTCAAAGAATCTTTTGATCTCGTGGGCAGGGCTTAAGGCGCCCTAGTGGGGATACTGTGGAACTGCACTTGCTAATGCCTAATCCAGCCTTTCTCAACCTTTTCAACACTGAGGAATCCTTGAAATAATTCTCCGGTCACGGGGGAACCCCTGCTAAAAATTAAAAATCTCATGATACATTCGTGTGATGGTCAATGGGAAGAATGCTCCTTACACTTGTGGTCATTGGGAAGAATTACCCCCTTACAGATAGCTAAAAAGATCAATGGTATCATTGGGAATTTATCTGAGAGGAAGAAATTGACCATTGCTCAAGGAACCCCTAGCAAACTCTGGAGGAACCATAGGGTTCCACGGAACCCTGGTTGAGAAACCCTGGCCTAATCCATAGGAAGGAGCCATGGTAATGTGGAATCAACATTAAGGAGATACTCTAGACTTAGAAGCGAGCAAGCACTTGCACAGTGAGCTCTTTGTAATTTGTGACCATGTGCCACGTACCTGATGTGAGCCCGAAATATTAGAGGGCTCCCCTTGCGGCTAAGTGCAATGCTTCCCTGGAGATGAGACAGGGGAGCAGTGCCCAAAGAAGCATAGGTTGCCAGTTAGGATATGCAGGAAGTCTTGGAGGCTGGAATGCCACAGGAACAGATGGATGGCAGGTAACTGGCGTGCTTGCAACTCTGTGAAGAGTTGAGACTGGAGACAGAATCCGGTGCCAAGCCAAAGGTCATACACTGTGAACCAATTCATGCACAAGTTAGGAGTAGCCGGCTCAACACACAGGAGCAGATCAGAGCAGAGTCTAAAGCCAAGCCGGGTCAATGGAGGGATCAAGCCAGGAGAGTAGTTGGTGGTGCAAGCCAGAGGTTAAACAGGAGAGCAGGTACAGAGGTTAGGACGAACCGGGTCGGACAACAGGAGGTCAATCAGGATAACAGGGACACAGGAATCGCGGGAGAGCTGAGAGATAATCCAGCAACGTATCCCAGTCAGCAACAGGTTTAAATAGCCCGGGGGAATTGTCACGTTGCGCATCTGTGTGCGCCTGAGCGCATCATTGCGCATCTGCGTGCGCCGGTATGCGCCACTGCGCATCTGCGTGCGCCTACTTGCACAGGCGCGCGCCTGAAGTGGCCATGTTGGAAAATGGCATTGGGGACAGTCCTTTGTCCATTTCCCTGACACCATGCTTCTTACACTGTTGAAACAAAAGCACTTCTACCTATAGCCTGCAGGAAAAAGGTCCAGAAGAAGCACATTGTTGCGAAACGCGTCAACCCTTTTTCATTCCACTGTTATGTACTGGTCTGGTATTATGTATCATCTTCCTGACCCATGTGGAATTGTTTTTCTTGCAGTTCACTAATAATTTCCTAGGTGGAATCCTTGGTGTTGTGGTGCTATTTTTATGTATACTCTTTTATGTATTCCTTTGCACTTTTCTGTATTTTAAATGATAAAATAAACATATTGATGTTTTAAGTCCATAAGTGCCGGCAAAATCCACTTTTTCACGATATACGGGTATCCGTATTTGTGTGTTCTCCTCTACATGTTAGGATGGTGGCACAATTTGGAATGTTAGTTTCCTAGCCTTCTGCTAGAAATCACCTCTCCCTCCAAGTGTACAGCATTTCTGAGCCGGTACCGGGGAGCATGTACTGGTCTCCACCCACCAACTCAGGTCTCCACCCACCAACTTAGGTCTCCACCCACCAACTCAGGTCTCCACCCATCAACTCAGGAATCTCATCAACTCACTCCTAGTGACAATGCCTGTATGTTTATTTTTAGACACCGGAAACGCACTTCTTCATAACTCAATGCTTGTTCTCCTCCCGAGGTATCACTACATTACCCGTGACCCCCTGGCCAGGTCCCGAGGTACTCTCTGCCGTAAGTTCAGTCCCAGTATGTGGGGAACCGGTTGCTAGTGATGAGGCCAAGCACAACACCCCTTCACTATCAGAGTATCCATCACCCTTGCCATGTCACCCGTTTCCCGACTGGTTGGCTGCTTTAGGAAGTGACACAAATGCAGTAGACATTAGTAATGGCAATATAGCCTTCTCTGGACAGCATTCTACTCGTTATACTCTGCACTGTATCTTCTCTAACCTCTCCAGTCCCCTGTTCTTTTGATAAGCCATGTATGCACCCCTCTAGAGTCTTCAGTTTAGGCAATTTAGATGAACAATAAATATCTTTTACTGAGGCAGTTTTAGGTAACAAATAAACAGCTCTCAAAGATATCTTTCACACACTTTCCTGTACAAAGCTCTCTAGTGCCTCTGAATAGTGCTACATTAAGGAGTCATATCTTAGGCAGATGGCTAAATCCATAAAGAGTCCTTCTCAAGGCAAGAGTCCATAATAGGCAGTAAATCCACAAACGGTAGCAATAATCCATAACTTACAAGTCAATGCATGTCCATAGGCTTCAGACTCCACTGGGAACCCTGACTGGGCTCCCTTCAATCGGTAGTTCAGACTGACAGCATAATGGCTGCATTTTGGCAGTCTTTCTCCAGGCTGACCTCTAACAACCTCTGTCTAGGGCACTGATGAGCCCCTGTTTAGATGGTATGACCTGCAGGGAGCCGTAACTAGGGATGTGCAATTGGTTTCGTTCCGAATTTCTTTTTTCGGCTATTCGGACAAATCCAAATTTCGCATTTCCAAATTTTTAAAAAATTTCATTTTTCCGACCGAAAATTTGTTAATCCGATAATCGGAAAATCGGAATTGCGGTAATTCGGAAATTCGTCGATTGGAACAGCCAAAATTTGGAAATCGGAAAATTTGAAAATAAGAAAGAACATTTTAAATAATGACTAATAAATAACTATTAAATTATAGATTTGGAATTTCCTTGAAAATATGGCTGTTAGTGATACATTTCCTATTTAAGTTCACTAACAGCCACATTTGAAAGGAAATTCTAATACCTAAGAATTTCAGAAATAAGAAAGAACATGAAATAATAACAAACGAATAATTTATTAGTTCATTATTATTTCAAATGTTCTTTCTTATTTGCGAATTTCAGAAATTCAGAAATAAGAAAGAATATTTGAAATAATAACTAATAAATAACTATTAAATTATAAGTATTGGAATTTCCTTTCAAATTTTGCTGTTAGTAAACTTAAATAGGAAATGTATCACTAACAGCCATATTTTCAAGGAAATTCCAATACCTATAATTTAATAGTTATATATTAGTTATTATTTCAAATGTTCTTTCTTATTTTCGAATTTCCGAACTTTTGATTTTTGGATTTTTACTTCAGAATTTCCAAATATCGAATTTTGGCATTCTTGAATTGCTGAACTGCCGAATTTCAGAATTTCGAATCCCAAAATTTAGAATTTCGAATTCCCGAACTTCCGAATTTCCGAGAAATAAAAAATGAACAAATTTTTCGTGCACATCCCTAGCCGTAACCTTCCTGAAAAGTGCTGGGAAACTGGCCAGTGGTGTTAACCTTTCCTTCTTAGAAACCACCAGCTCAGCAGGTCAACCCAAGGACACAATCTAACATTGTCTACATTGTAACATCTTTGACACATAAACATAGATGCCCTGATTAACCTCAGAGCATGAACATGGCAGCAGAAAAACGTTTAACCCGCAGAACCTAAGGCCTCATTTACACTGCTGCTGGTAAACTGACATTGTGAGGCATTTGGGCATTTTTTTCAGCTGCCCCTGAACTGTTAACTTAGCACGTGCCTACATGCTGATTGCATTCTGTGCTCTCTGCAGAGCACTTGAAGCACACATTCTAGTTGACACTTTTCTAATTTGTAGCAAATTTGCTTGGCAAGTCTCTAGCAAGAGCAAAGTTGCAGTGGTGAGTCTACAGCAAGAGCTCTGCACGTCTACAACATGAAAATTCAGCCACAGTGCCCCCTGTGGTGGGATGACTATTGCACTACATAACTAAACCATAAGGCTCCATTTACACGGGACGCTGTTTCAACCTCCCCTGAAGGTTTTACCTTGACAGCTAGAAACCGGCGTCTAAAACGTCCGTTTAGCGGTGTTTTACCGCATTCGCGTCTAGAAGCGTTTTTGAAAAGAAATCATTTTCTTTTTTGTTAAAAATGGAAACGCCTGTAAACGAAAATCTCCTAGGCACGAGTTACTGCGTTTATAAACTGTTTGGCGTTTCAAATGCCTCTGAACTGGCGTCTGAACCCATTTTTTTGCGTTCCAAAAAAAGCCTCTAAACTCAAGTGCCTGGAAACGACCTTAAACGACCCTGTGTACATTGTACTGATAAGATAACATAGAGGAGAGTTCAAGGGCAGCTGAAAAAAACGCCCAAATGCCTCAAAACGTCCGTTTACCAGCAGCAGTGTAAATGAGGCCTAACTTGCAGCAGACATGCAGAATGTTTGCAAAGAAAGTTGATCTGGAGTCATGCAATGTGGATTTGCTACAATTGTGCAACAAAACTGTGAAGCCTGGCAAGTCTAGCAATAGCTTAGCAAGCATAGGTGTGCGCAGCCTATTGCATTAGGGTGTGCACCCCCCCATAGCTCAAACACACATGCGTGTGTGTGTATGCATATATACAGTGCCTTGCGAAAGTATTCGGCCCCCTTTGAACTTTGCGACCTTTTGCCACATTTCAGGCTTCAAACATAAAGATATAAAACTGTAATTTTTTGTGAAGAATCAACAACAAGTGGGACACAATCATGAAGTGGAATACTTTCACAAGGCACTGTATTTATATATATACAGTAAATATATATATCAGTAGGGCAATGTACGGTGTCAGTAGGGCAGACGTTGGTGTCAGTAGTTTGCTTTTATTATTTTTTAATTTTACTTTTTTATTTTTTTAGGAGCACCATTGGCGGGGCTTTGGTGAAATATCAGGGGTCTAGACCCCTGATGTCTTACTTTTGAGACAGAGAAAGGGACTAAGGACAGAGATTCCCCAGTCCCTTTTTCTGCAGCTCAGCAGCAGGGCGATTCTGCATGTCACGGGGTGATTAGGGTGTGCTCAGGCACACCTGGCACGCCCCTGTTAACAAGTCATTTTACAGCTTGCAGCACAATTGCTTGCTAACTGAGATGAAAAAATAAAACGAATGCAGCCATCACATCTAAGGACCAGTAAGCTGCAATATATTACATTTTTCAGGGGGTTCAAATACAATAAAAAAAAAAAATGATACACCTATTTTCCGCTCATTGATTACCTGTATAGTAAAGCAATGCTGAGCCGTAGAGTCTGCATCTTTGAAAAACAACTTTTGGGCATGGCAGTCCCCCTTTAAAAGTTTTGGTCTCTCAGCTGCAACTCTTCCATACATTCTTATAGCTGAGATGTCGGAGGCCACTTTGGCGCGGAAGGAGTTGACGCTCATCAGGCGATCGGGGTTACATAATCCCATCTGCACTGGGCACAGCTGTGTGAGTCTTAATTACCCATTTTAAAATAGTTTCTCTGCTAAATAGTCTTGGGTTGATCAAGTCTGCCGGGTCCACCCAGGACGTGCTGGCAGATGCCAAACAAGGTCTAAGTGATAACAAACAGAGCGGTACGGCAAAATAGACAGAGAAGAAGGAAGGTTCGGCGTCAGGCCAAGGTCTTCCTGGTCTTCCATAACACAGAGGGCACAATTCACTAAGCGATATTTTACCGCACCCGAGTATGCGGTAAAATAACGCTCAACGGCTAAAAAAGTGTAATTCACAAAGAAACCAAGGTGTGTAAGCCGTCACCAGTATATAGGTTCAAATGCGCTTACCGGATAGTGTGGATATGTTAATAACATTTGAGTCCACGCTATCCAGTAAGAGCATTTGAACCTATATACTGGCGACGGCTTACACACGTCGCGGTGATCTTTGGAATATAAAGGTTGTCTTCTATCAATTTGGAAATTTGATACACTTTGGGCTTTTTATATATTTTTTTTATTTATTTTATTTTTGATATCACGTATTGACTATTGATTTATATATATAAGTGAATGGTCCAATCTGGAAAGGATTGTATGATACACCATTTGTTTGATCAATATATGTGATTGTATATTAACCAGTTGCTGCCCGCCCGCCGTGGATTGACGGCGGCAACATGGCTCTCCTGCGCGAATCGCCGCCACCTGCCGGCGGGCGCGGGATCGTGTATTGTGGGCGCGGCCGCACCGCCAGAGGAGCGTTCACCGGCTAGCGGGGGAACCAGTCAGCGGGTGGGGTGGACTCGATGTCTGCCGACCACCCGCGATCGCTCCCCCCGCAGTGACAGAACAGGGATCCATGAATGTAAACAAGCGGATCCGTGTTCTGACAGGGGAGAGGAGAGTGATCGTATGTTCCCAGTATATGGGGGTATCAGAGGTGTAACTAGGACCTTCAGGGCCCCGGTGCAAGGAATAATGAAGGGCCCCCCTGACCCCTGGCCAGGGCCCTTCCCTCTTCCCACTGATCCTTGGGCCCTTTACTCCCGTCGCGGGTCCCTTTATTATGGTACCACAGAATAAATGAATAGCTGTGCACCGAACCTCCCATTCATTCAGAAACGGAAGAATAGTACTAACAGTTTACTATGCTTCAGTTATGAATGAACCAATTGGTACCAATCACTGACTCTGTTGCAATTGCAACCCCTGTAACGCCATAAATCAATTCTCATAGTTTGTAGACGCGATAACTTTTGTGCAAACCAATCAATATACGCTTATTGCGATTTTTTTTAACAAAATTATGTAGAAGAATATATATCGGCCTAAATTGATGAAGATTTTTTTTTTATATATTTTTTTTGGGATATGTATTGTAGCAAAAAGTAAAAATATTGGATTTTTTCAAAAGTGTCGCACTTTTTTTGCTTATAGCGCAAAAAATAAAAACTGCAGAGATGATCAAATACCACCAAAAGAAAGCTCTACTTGTGGGGGAAAAAGGACGCCAATTTTATTTGGGTACAACGTCGCACGACTGCGCAATTGTCAGTTAAAGTGACGCAGTGCCGTATTGCAAAAAGTGCTCTGGTCCAGAAGGGGGTAAATCCTTCTGGGGCTGAAGTAGTTAACGTACATGTATAGCGCAGCACTTTCTATAATCATGCACAATGTTTGTCAAATTGTGGTGTTTAATATATAGGTCTATAGCGCAGTATACTATTGTAACTTATTATTTATTTCCTTCTGTGAATTGATGTTCAATGACTTTTTATGCGTTATTTAAGGAGCGCTTTTAGTGTTTGCGCTAAATACCGCATAAGAGCAATAGTGAATTGACATTTTCATTATCACATGTGTTAAGTGGTCACGTGACCGTCATAACGCATGCGATAATCTTTAGTGAATTGTGCCCATAATCTTCATTTTATAGCTTTAAAGCCCGAATGAACTCTGTTTAAATCAGCTACCGTATGTACTTTCCAGGTGCATCAAGACTAAAGGTGTACACAGGGCTGGGACAAGGGGTGGGCAGGGAGGGCAGCTGCCCAGGATACTCCTCACCACATGCAAGCTCTAGATAAGTGTCTGGCAACCAGTAGGGGGCATCCTCATATCTGCGCTGACAGCAAATGCTGTCAAACTGTGCTCCAACATGCTTAGGCTGGGCTCATACTATTGTGGGTTTCCCCTGCATCCAATTCGCATGTCAGGAGACTGTGATTGGCTCTCACATCTCCAGAGCGGCTCCGGTGCGAATTGCACAGGAGTCCTGTGCATCTTCTGGTCTGTTTCAGGTCCGAATTCAGCAATAAATTTGGGCTGAAGTCGGACCTGAAATGGTGAATGGGGACGCACCGGACCACTGCTGTGAGCCGCAATGTGCTGCGGTGTGAACGCAGCCTTACTCTCACCTCATTAGTCCACAGCTGACACCAAAAACACACCATGCACGTGCAACTACTTTCTATTTGCTAGATAGCAAGAAATTGGCCACGCATGTGCAGTGCACCCTTCATGGTAACCATGGACAGCCAGAGCAAGGGAGCGAGAATGGACACAGGGTGGTACACCTATTCTATGGCATGCATTAGGAGCGGGGGAGGGGGGCACAGTTCCACATCTTTGCTATGGGCACTGTTCAGGTACAGGGTGTGCAAAGTCTTACAGTTTTTCAAACTAGTATATATATATATATGATTTTACCTTTGTTGTACTAATAGTTCTACTAGCACCGACAAAAATTCCCATGACTACCATAGACCGTCATGGTCTATTTCTCCCAATATCCAATATTTTGGGGAATGAGGTGCATGTAATATAACTGGCTATCCAGTGGTATACATCTATATCTGGTGATTATTATTATTATTATTATACAGGATTTATACAGCGCCAACAGTTTGTGCAGCGCTTTATAACATGGGGGCAGACAGTACCGTTACAATACAAATCACTGTAAGACATTGCACACCTTTACTTTTGATGTACCTGGAATGTATTTAGATGATTTAAGAAGAAAGTTTAATTGAGCTTTAACTTTAAGGCGTCATACACACGGACGTTTTTTGACGCCGGCATTTTCTGTCTTTTTTTTGCAGCTCTCCATGTTAGTCAATGGCCCCATAAAAAGGCAGCCGTTTTTGAGCTGTAGATGGCATTGGCGTTAGCAGTGGCGGCTGGTGACGTTTTTGGATGGGGGGGGCGCCAGGCCCCGCCCTTCACTTTGACCCCTCCTACTTTTAATAAGCCCCGCCCCTTATAGAATCCACCCACTCTGTCCCCTGTATTCCACATATTGTGTCAGGGGTATACAGCTCAGCATCACAGGACACAGTACACTGTATGCAGAATTATTAGGCAAATGAGTATTTTGACCACATCATCCTCTTTATGCATGTTGTCTTACTCCAAGCTGTATAGGCTCAAAAGCCTACTACCAATTAAGCATATTAGGTGATGTGCATCTCAGTAATGAGAAGGGGTGTGGTTTAATGACATCAACACCCTATATCAGGTGTGCATAATTATTAGGCAACTTCCTTTCCTTTGGCAAAATGGGTCAAAAGAAGGACTTGACAGGCTCCGAAAAGTCAAAAATAGTGAGATATCTTGCAGAGGGATGCAGCACTCTTAAAATTGCCAAGCTTCTGAAGCGTGATCATCGAACAATCAAGCGTTTCATTCAAAATAGCCAACAGGGTCGCAAGAAGCGTGTGGAAAAACCAAGGCGCAAAATAACTGCCCGTGAACTGAGAAAAGTCAAGCGTACAG
>BLSH010367962.1:182800-204137 GCA_018402905.1 Glandirana rugosa | reverse complement strand
CGTCGTCACTCACCAGAAATAATGTCCTTCAGAGTGTGACCTAATGACGTGTCTAGACCCTCTTATTGCGTTTCGAGTAGTTCCAAGGTCTTCTTTCGTGTACTAGTTACATATGTCTGTAAACAAACAATACCACAATGTGAAATTTTGTATATAAAAATAAACAAATAAAAAATAAAAAATTTTTTCGTAATGGTGTTATTATACCCCTAGTGTCCGGGAACACCCCAGTGCTTTCAAAAAAAGAGAGGAATCTTCGTCTTAACCGACGTCAAAGAAACAGCCTCTTTCCCCTCCCCCAACAACACGGAGGTCTTGACGGCGTCGCACATCAAATTCACACTCACACGCTGCGGCAGTTCTGGAGGCACAACAACCCCCTCCCCTTTCTCCGACAAAGAAACTGCAGCCAATTCTGCTTCTAAGGAGAGAAAAAAACTTTCGTGACCCCACAAGGGCCTGTGATCCCCATATTATTGTGGTAATGCTTTTTTAAAAAATAAAAAATAAACAAATAAAAATATATGTTTTAAAGTGTAACACCATAACAAACAAATGTCTGTATACATTGATCATGTGCTTTCTTCTGGAACCTTGATGAGCTTTGCGTTATTCTCCCAGATCTGTGCAGTAATCCAGTGTGAGACTTCCTGTAATAAAGACCACTCACTGCTGCTCTCTCTCCTTGTGCAGGGTGACCTTCAACCTGTATCACTTAGTGCCCCTTTCACACTAAGGAGCTTTACAGGCGCTATTTAACTAAAAATAGCGCCTGTAAAGTGCCTCAAAAGTCACTCCCCATCCAACCAATGTGAAAGCCCTGAGTGCTTTCACACTGGGGCGGTGCGCTTGCAGGACGTTACAAAAAATCCTGCAAGCCACATCTTTATACTGCTCCTCCACCGCCCCTGCCCACTGAAAACAATGGGGTAGTGCTTCTGAAGTGGTTGCACATCGCCTCGGAAGCACAGAGAAGGGGTGCCTTTAACCCCCTGTGGGGGGTTAAAAGCGCACCGCTCCCGCCGCCATAGCGCTGCCGTTACAGCTGTAAATCCCCACTGTGACTAGCGGGAATTTACTGCTAACGCCCCACCTCCCCCAGTGTGAAAGTGCCCTTAGTGCCCCTTTCCTGAACTTCCAGTTGGGAAGCGAGGACTGAGCACCTCACAGAAAGGTCACATGATCGCCTTGGTCCAGACTACATGACCCATCATTTCTAGGACCATCTAAACAGAGCACGTGTGCACCCCATCCTCAGGGCCGGATTAGCATAGGGGCTATTGGAGCTGCATTCCGGGCCCCTTCCTTAAGGTAGGCCCAGCCCAGTGGGGTGATTGAGTCACTAATGCTGCCCAGGCCTGCTCTGTGTGCAGTGTACACATGATTGATATGTAAATTGTGGGTGTCATTGATATGTAAACCGCAGGCAGCATTGATATGTAAATTGATAGAGCATTCATAGGTATGTCAGACTGCCTGAGCCCTGGTCCATCATCACCTTTGCTGAATGCTGCTGATGTTGGGGATGTACAACATGCCCTGCCTGCCATGGTCACTGAGACTGCCCGGGGGGGTGGTTTAGTGCCGCGCTGTTAGCCGGGGGGGGGGGGGGGAGTGTGGTTGTTTGCCCCCCCCCTAAAAGAAAAAAACCCCGGCCGTCACTGAGGTGGATCAAGCCTTCCTTTTAGTTGCCCAAAGTCACAGGTTTCCATTATGCATCATTACTACTTTCTAGACACTGGCATTCTAACAACCAATGACATCATCAGTTAATAAGAGGATGTCTGTTGCCTCTTTATTTGACCCTCCTCTGCCCCTCCCCCTCAGTACTGGGTTGACATTAGCTGACTGATGGGGAGAAATTATGGGAGAAGAGAAACATTGGACTACTAGACAGCACCAGTGTGCAAAAGTGTGTTTGATTTGGAAGAATAAATCACCTCTAACGTTGGATGTCCTACAGGTGAGGATGTTGTTGCATCATGCAAAACTATTAGAATCGTTTTTAAATTTTATAATGGGGTGCCCGAGACTGCCCATAATTTAAAAGGGTGCCTTCACTGAAAAAAGGTTGAGAAACACTTCTATAGTGAATGCTAATGTAGCCAATGCCCCCTTGGGGGTTGCTGAATGTTGTGGTTCACCAGATCACAGGTGAGAACATGGTGAGGCCTGCTATAGTTGAAGCAGGACCTCTGGACCGCCCATTACAGGCAGGGACCACAGGCCCCCTAAGTGTAGCAAAGTACAATGTGATAGCTAGTATGATGGACTACAACTCCCAGCCCATCTTCCTCCAGGCCCTGCCAGCCCTTACAGCTGCAATGGCCTCCTTCACTGCCACAGCGGCACCAAAGTCGCACACTGGCTTCTGCAGCCTTCCCAGACTGTCTCTCACCCCAATATGCTCTGACATGCCTACTCCAGTATCTCAGGGCGTGTCGCTCACCGACTCCTGACACTTGTAGTTCCTCACTGAAGATCTCCCTCCGATAATGCTCTCTCCCGCTGTCCTTTCTGCTCTGCCTTGTGCCTCCAATCCTGGATCTCACTCCTCCTGGCTGCACCCGAGCACTCCAGGCCCGGGGTCACCCCCTCAGACTGGGAGCTCCCCCTAGGCCGCGACAGCCTCCACACTATCACATCTTCAGACTTCCACCCAAACTCTTCCTCCCAGACTGGGCTGACCCTGGGTATTTAAGGAGGCCTGCCCCCTGCCAATCCAGGCTGGGGATTGGTCATGGCTCCTTAGAACACCCCAGGTGGCTACACCCCCCTCCCACCTCTCCTTCCAGAAAACACAAGAAGCTTCTGGAAAGTAGAGGGAGGTCCTGATGACACCACCTGTGAATCACCCAGCCCTACCCTGAGCCACTCCCAGTCCAGAATCAAAACAATCAGGCCGGCACACAAGTCAGGCCTGACTAAATTTACCTCACCTGTACAAAAATCTAACACTAAGCACTTACCTAAAGTAGAGGGCGCTTCCCCCCAAAAAAATTGCAGTGTGCTGCTAAAGTGTTCAGGTTTGGCTTGAATAAAAAGTAACAACCCTAGCTAGCGCTCACATAGGTGGGAGGTCTTGCTGTAGCCCTCGTTTCAAGCAATCACATAAGGATGGCTACAATGGTGCTCCATGGGATGCTGCTAGGCATTGTAGCCATCCAAAAATTGGGAAAAAGACAGAATTTTTAGATACAGAAAGCCAAGCAATTTATTTATTTATCACAAGTATTTATTTAGTGCTGACAATTTACATATTGTTCTTTCACATCAGTCCCTGCCCTCAATGAGCTTACAATCTAAGGTCCCTAACTCCCATTCCTACACATACTAGGGCCATATAGACAGGAGCCAATTAACCTACCAGCATGTCTATGGAGTGTGGGAGGAAACCCAAACGAGTACAGGGAGAACATGCAAACTCGAAAAGCAGGTAGTTTCCTATTTGACAACCCCAGTGCTGCTACGCAAAAGTACCAACCACTATACCACCAATGACATTGGTTAATCCTTTCACTGCCACTGATGTATGCCATACGTTGGCAGCAATGGGGGGTTATACACACACTGTCAGCTGCTGTGTGTAAATCTGACAAGCCACCGGTTGGATGTTAGATGCGATCCGACGGCTGTATAGCTGCTGGATCGCTTCCACACACACCGGCAAATGCATGCCCAGGTTGTGCACACGTATGCAAACCGCAGTCACGCCATGCATGTGACATATTGCCGGGGACAAGAGCAATAATTCTAACACCAGAGCTCCTGGTTAACTCTGAACTGATGAGCTGTAAAGCCTTTTTGGGCTCATGCAACTTTAAGGCCTCATACACACGGACGTTTTTTGACGCCGGCGTTTTCTGGCGTTTTTTGCAGCTCTCCATGTTAGTCAATGGCCCCATAAAAACGTCGGCGTTTTTGAGCTGTAGGTGGCGTCGGCGTTAGTGAGCAGAAAGTAGAACCCATGGCCAACGCGTTCTGAGGCTGTAACGTTATGACGTTTTTTGACGCCGACGCCACAAAATGCCAACAAACGCCACTTAATATTGTACCGGCGTTTTCCGGCGTTTTTTGACGCCGACGTTTTTAGGTTGAAAAATAGCAGAGGGATGATTTTTTTTAAAAAACGCCTATTGACGCCGACGCTCACTAACGCTCAAAAACGCCAATGCATAACGCCGAAAAACGTCCCCTTTTTTTCCTTGACGTCGGACCCGACGTTTTGTTTATTTTTTTAGATACGCCCGTGTGTATGAGGCCTAAGACTTGGCATGTTTGGTATCTACTTACTTGACACAACCTAATCTTTTATATTTTACCAAAAAACTGGTATTATATTGTGTGTGTTTGCACTAAAATTAATTTTATTATATTTTTTCCGGAAAATTTGCGTTTCATAAACAGTTGCGTAAATATCATGTAACATAAAAATCTGCAACAATCATCTTTTTATTCTACGGGGCCTCTGCTCTCAGAAAATATGGAATGTTCTGGAGGTTTAGATAGTTTTATTGCCTAAAATGAAGATTTATACAGGTGTGCAAAAAAAATATGAAAAAAAATTGCTCTAGAGCTGAATTGGTTTAAAGTGACTTTAAAGTGGTAATCAACTGCGAAAAAAAAAATTCTCTCTGAAAGTTAATGACATAATGTGCTAGCAGGCATTGCCTACTAGCACATTATGAAAGACTTACCTGAAAATGAAGCCCTCACTGCTGACAGGGCTTCCATCTTCACCTGGTCTTCCTTCTGAGTTGGCGAGCTGCGGGCATCTGATTGGCCGAGCCACGACATTGTCACTCCCGCGCACACTGTCCATTGAGAGGGCAGTGTGCATGCGTCATATGACAGCCTCCCGCGATGGCGCCCACCGTGCTCCCACGTGGGTGGCATGCTCTGTGATTGCAATGTCCGGAGGACACAGCTGATCACAGATTGAGGCAAAGAGCCAATCAGTGGCTCTTTACCATGTGATCAGCTGTGTCCAATCACAGCTGATCACGGATGTAAACAGAAGCTGGTTATCTGCACTCCTTTCCTCATGATGACAGCGTGAGGAGAGGAGAAGAGAGCCGATAACCGGCCTCTCTAAAAGGGACATCTACACTGATTATAAGTGCAGTCCCAACAGTAACCACCAGTGCTGCTAATCAGAACCCACCAGTGCTGCCAATAAGTGCACAACAGTGATGCCAATAAGTCCACATCAGTGCTGCCAATCTGTGCCTACCAGTGCTGACAACCTGTGCCCACCAGGGCTGCCAATAAGTGCATACCAGTGCTGCCAATCAGTGCCCATCAGTGCCACCTCATCAGTGTTGCCCATTAGTGTTGCCCAGTGTGCACATTAGTGCTGCCAATCAGTGCCCATCAGTGCTGCCAATGAGTGCACATCAGTGCTGCTAATCTGCGCCTACCAGTACTGCCAATCTGTGCCCATCAGTGCCGCCAATAAGCGACCACCAGTGTTGCCAATCAGTGCCCATCAGTGCCACCTCATCAGTGTTGCCCATCAGTGCTGCCTACCAGTGTCCATCAGTGCCACCTATCAATGCAGTCTCATCAGTGCCCATAATTGCTGCCTCATCGGTGCCCAGCAGTGCTGCCTCATCAGTGCAGCCTCATCAGCGCCCATCAGCGCACCCTCATCAGTGCCCAACAGTGCCACCTGCAATGCAGCTTCATCAGTGCCCACCAGTGCAGCATTATCAGTGCCCATCAGTGCCACCTCATCACTGCCCACCAGTGCTGCCTCATCAGTGCCCACCAGGGCTGCCTCATCAGTGCCCATTAGTGCAGCCCCATCAATGCCATCAGTGAAGGAGAAAAAATACCTGTTGTCAAAATTTTATAACAAACTATGAAAAAGTTTTTTTTTTGTTTTTTTCTCATTTTAAAATTTTCGGTCTTTTTTTTGTTTAGCAAAAAAAAAACCAGGAGTGGTTAAATCCCACCAGGGGCACCTGAAGGCAAAGCACAAAGGGTTGCCACAACTTTTTTTATTAAAAAGGAGTAGTTCCTCTATATTATTATTATTTTTCCTCTTTCGGAGAGATGATGGGATAAAATCCTGGCTGTGCTTGAAATATATGTAAAATAAAATCTCATCAGGGATATGGGGAGTTCTGACTCTTTCAATGGAAGAATCTCTAACCGGGCTCCCATGGTTACAGATTCCCTTTGCGGCTGCTGATAATAAGGACTTGACACATGTCTCCTTACCGCGTCTCGGGGAAAAAAAAAAAGGCAAGGAAAGACGTGTTGGGAGCAGAGAATGAAGACACGGATAATTCCCAGGTTTTAAATGTTATCATGTGTAACCCGGGGTGCCAGGTGCTGGGAATACGTGGTGCGGCTACAGCGCTTCTGCTTGTTACTCGACAGGAGATGTTTAAAAATGCAAAGGTTGTGATCCGCGCGCTCAGCACAGAGACGCAGCGATCGTATATTAAAGTTGCACAGCCAGCATCCTGCTGCACGGTGCAAGGGGGTGATATCTTTATAGTGAGCCGTGTTCAGAATCTGCAATTCTCAATACATTGTGACTGCGTGGTATAGGGGATGAAACGTGAAATAGGGATAGAAAGAAGAGGAGACTTTACATGAGGCCTTATAGGTCACATGCCTCCATCCCTATTTTAAAAAAAGAAAACTAAGGCAGCCACCACATCTGATGATTGGTAAGCTGCAATATACATTTTTGGTTTTGGGTTTAATACCGCTTTAAATTCTTAGAGTTACTTGTCTTTAAAAAAAATAGATCAGACGGCATGTTTCATGCTTCATCCCCATTTCATAGGAGATGCAGTAATTTTATTGAATATAAAAAATGACAAAACTCATGAATTATATATTATAAACAATTCATACATACATTTGGGCACACAGCCTCAAAATTTCAAACAGTTCATATGATATAGTAAGCAAGCACATAATTCACATATAAAAAAATGAAATGAAAATTTGTACACCACATGATGAGTTTGAGCGCGGGATATGACAGCTCTACGCGTTTCATGGAAGTTAGATCCACTCTTCAGGAGCATGAATATCTGTAACTGCAATAAAGAGATGTCTGGGTAATATCTCCACTTCACAAACTGGGGGACTAGCAGATAAAAGTGGAGATAAAAAACCTTGCTTGCTACAATACTTACTAACATAGCTGTTTAACCGCTTCCTGACCGCCCACCTGCCGGCGCGGGAGCATGCATTGTGGGCACGCGCGTGCGCTCACTGGATAACGGGGGAGCCAATCAGCGGGTGGGACGGACTTGATGTACGCCGGCCACCCACGATCGCTCCCCCACAGTGGCAGAACAGGGATCTGTGAATGTAAACAAGCGGATCCCTGTATATGGGAGCAGCAATCTCTCTCCTCCCCCAGTCATCCCAGCCCCCCATACAGTTAGAACACAATGACAGAGAACACAGTTAACCCTTTGATCACCCCCTAGGGTTAACCCTTTCCCTGCCAGTGACATTTATACAGTAATCAGTGGCTATTATTCTGTATAAATGTCATTGGTCCCAAAAAAGTGTCCGACATGTCCGCCGCAATGTCGCAGTCCCACTAAAAATTGCAGATCGCCACCATTACTAGTAAAAAAAATTGAAATAATAAAAACTCAAATAGTTTGTAGACGCTATAAGTTTTGCGCAGACCAATCAATATACGCTTATTGTGATTTTTTTTACCAAAAATATGTAGAAGAATATATATTGGCCTAAACCGATAAATACATTTTTTCGGATATTTATTATAGCAAAAAGTAAAAAATATTGTTATTTTTTTCAAAATTGTCGCTCTTTGCTTGTTTATAGCGCAAAAAATAAAAACCGCCGGGGTGATCAAATACCACCAAAAGAAAGCTCTATCTGTGGGAAAAAAAGGATGCCAATTTTGTTTGGGTACAACGTTGCATGACCGCGCAATTGTCAGTTAAAATCACGCAGTTGCAAAAAGTGCTCTGGTCAGGAAGGGGGCTGAAGTGGTTAATGAGGTGTGGCACTGAGAATCGGAAACACCCCAAATGGGGCATCTCAAACGGGAGCGGGGGGGCGGCCCTCATGCCCAAACAAGGGCAACATCCAGAAAACCATAGTGCAAGGAATGTGATAGCTTGGCGTAACCAAGGTTGCTGACCCATAAGAGGAGGGCTTCTATATCTGCTAATCCCCCAGTTTGTGAAGTGGTGATATTACCCAGACATCTCTTTATTGCAGTTACAGATATTCATGCTCCTGAAGAGTGGATCTAACTTCCATGAAACGCGTAGAGCTGTCATATCCCGCGCTCAAACCCATCATGCGGTGTACAAATTTTCATTTAATTTTTTTATATGTGAGTTATGTGCTTGCTTACTATTTCATATGAACTGTTTGAAATTTTGAGGCTGTACGCCCAAATATATGTATGAATTGTTTATAATATATAATTCATGAATTTTGTCATTTTTTATATTCAATAAAATTACTGTTTTGAGAACCTGTGTGCTTCATTTAAAGTCCCACCTCTTCTCCTATGAAATAGGGATGAAGCATGAAACATGCCGTCTGATCTATTTTTAAAGACAAGTTCATGCAAGAATTTAAAGCGGTATTAAACCCAAAACCAAAAATGTCATATATTGCAGCTTACCAATCATCAGATGTGGTGGCTGCCTTAGTTTTATTTTTTTAACCACTTCAGCCCCGGAAGGATTTACCCCCTTCCTGATCAGAGCACTTTTTGCCATACGGCACTGCGTCACTTTAACTGACAATTGCGCGGTCGTGCGACGTTGTAACCAAACAAAATTGACATCCTTTTTTTCCCACAAATAGAGCTTTCTTTTGGTGGAATTTGATCACCGCGACCGTGCCCAGCACGCCGGGGGAAATTCCAAATGGCTTACACATTTCGAGGGGAGATCCCCTCTCCCTCAGAGCTGATCTCCCCTCGAAATGCGTCAACCACCTGGAAGGTTCCCCGGCGTGCAGGGCACGGTCGCGGTGACCTGGTTGCTTTGTATCCATTGTGGACTTTGAAGTGCTTTTATGACTGATTTTGTTTGCGAGTATATTTCCTTTATTTTAATACCAATAAATACCACTTGGGTAATGCACAAGGTTGTGCGCCCTTTTTTCATTTTCTTTACATGAATAAAGGCTGATCATTGTAAGCACCCCTGTCAGTGGTAAATGGTTTGTCTCATCTCTGTAACTGATACATTCTGATTGAGAGCTTGTGCTTTTGAAAAGCAGACTTACTGGCCAGATCACCCAAATTGATGCTAAAGGGGTACACCAATGCCCAAATCTTAACGAGGGATCTAAAGTTAAATACCAAAAGAATACAATATGGTAATAACCCATGTTGGCTGTCATGTGAGTAAAGATTATAATAAACCCACATGGGGGGGGGGGGGGGGATTTACTAAGACTGGAGAGTGCAAAATCTGGTGCAGCTGTGTATGGTTGCCAACCAGCTTCTGATTGGTTTCTATGCAGAGTGACCAGATGTTGCACTCTCTGGGTTTTAGTAAATCAACCCCATAGACTGCTAATCAAAAAATGCAATGCAGCAAAGGAAAGGAAAAACCCCAGTCCATTTAACCGCTTGCTGACCAGCAGGTTGGCTTGGCTGCGCAAATCGCCGTAGGTGTACGTCGGGCGCATTCACGGCAATCTGTGGGCATGCGCCCATTCTCTAGCGGGGGAGCCAAGCAGTGGGTCCAGGGTATCACCGAGAGGCATAACGGGGATCTGCCAATGTGAACAAAGCAGATCCCTGTTCCGACAGAGGAGTAGAGTGAGATGTGATGTTCCTAGTGATCAGGAGCAGCGATCTCTCTCTACTCCCAGTCAGTCCACTCCCCCCACAGTTAGAAACTCCTCCCTAGTGAACATTTAACCCTTTGATCGCCCCCTAGTGTTAACCCCTTCCCTGCCAGTGTCATTTACACAGTAATCAGTGCATTTTTATAGCACTGATCGCTGTAAAAATGTCATTGGTCCCAAAAAAGTGTCAGAAGTGTTCGATCTGTCCGCCGCAATGTCGCAGTCCCGCTAAAAATCGCAGATCACCATTACTAGTAAGAAAAATAATAATAAAAATGCCATAAATCTATCCCTATTTTGTAGACCCAATAACTTTTGTGCAAACCAATCAATTTACACTAATTGAGGCTTTCTTTACCAAAAATATGTAGAAGAATATATAATCGGCCTAAACTGAGGGAAAAAATTGTTTTTTTACATTTTTTTTCAAATACCACCAAAAGAAAGCTCTATTTGTGGGGAAAAAATGGACGCCAAATTTCTTTGCTAATTGAACAAGCTGAAATTAGAAGCTGATTGGCTACCATGCACAGCTTTACCAGATTCTGCACTCTCCTGCCAATCCCAAAGTGTTATCAGCCCAATGCTGAGTTAGGAGCTCACTGGATTTTGCCCTGACATACTGTAAACGTTAACCACTTGCCGACCACCCTATAGCAGTTTTACTTCTGCAGGGCGGCCGTGCTGTGCAGGATCACATATATACAGTGTATCACAAAAGTCAGTACACCCCTCACATTTTTGTAATTATTTTAATTCTATCTTTTCATGTGACAACACTGAAGAAATGACACTTTGCTACAATGTAAAGTAGTGAGTGTACAGCTTGTATAACAGTGTAAATTTACTGTCCCCTCAAAATAACTCAAAACACAGCCATTAATGTCTAAACCGCTGGCAACAAAAGTGTGTACACCCCTAAGTGAAAATGTCCAAATTGGGCCCAAAGTGTCAATATTTTGTGTGCCCACCATTATTTTCCAGCACTGCCTTAACCCCCATGGAGGGCATGGTGTTCATCAGAGCTTCACAGGTTGCCACTGGAATCCTTTTCCACTCCTCCATGAGGGGTGTACTCACTTTTGCGAGATACTGTATACCTGATCCTGCACTTCTGGGTATCGAGCGCGAATGCGTGTGTGATTCTACGCAGCGGGGGCTAATCAGCGGGTCCTGTGGTCCCCATTGATCACTCGGTACACAGGCAGAATGGCAATCTGCCTATGTAAGCAAAGCAGATCACCGTTCTGTCAATAAGGAAGGCATGGATCCTGTGTTCCTGCAAAGCAAAAACATAGATCTGTGCATTCCCCTAGTACAAGCACCTCCCCCCACTACAGTAAAACACCAGCTAGGCACACAGTTAACCCTTTGATCGCCCCTGATGTTAACCCCTTCCCTGCCAATGTCCTTAGTACAGACAGTTCATGTTTTTAGCACTGATCACTGTAATAATGTCACTGGTACCCAAAAAAGTGTCAATTAGTGACCAATTTGTCGGCTGCAATGTCGCAGTCTCGCTATAAGTCGCTGATCGCCGCCATTACTAGTAAAAAATAACTAAATAAAAATTCCATAAAGATATCCCATAGTTTGTAGATTCTATAACTTTTGCGCAAAGCAATCAATATACTGTACAGGTGATACTCGAAAAATTAGAATATCGTGCAAAAGTTCATTTATTTCAGTAATGCAACTTAAAAGGTGAAACGAATATATGAGACTCATTACATGCAAAGCAAGATAGTTCAAGCCGTGATTTGTCATAATTGTGATGATTATGGCTTACAGCTCATGAAAACCCCAAATCCGCAATCTCAGAAAATTAGAATATTACATGCAATCAATAAAACAAGGATTGTCCATAGAACAATATCAGACCTCTGAAAAGTAGAAGCATGCATATGTACCCAGTACTTGGTTTGGGCCCCTTTTTCAGCAATTACTGCCCCAATGCGGTGTGGCATTGAAGCTATCAGCCTGTGGCACTGCTGAGGAGTTATGGAAGACCAGGATACTTCAATAGCGGCCTTCAGCTCTTCTGCATTGTTGGGTCTCATGTCTCTCATCTTTCTCTTGGCAATGCCCCATAGATTCAGGTCAGGCGAGTTTGCTGGCCAATCAAGCACAGTAATCCCACGGTCATTGAACCAGGTTTTGGTGCTTTTGGCAGTGTGGGCAGTGCCAAGTCCTGCTGGAAAATGAAGTCAGCATCCCCATAGAGCTCGTCTGCGGAAGGAAGCATGAAGTGAAGTCCTGGTAGATGGCTGCGTTGACCCTGGACTTAATGAAGCACAGTGGACCAACACCAGCAGATGACATGGCTCCCCAAATCAACACAGACTGTGGAGACTTCACACCGGACTTCAAGCATCTTGCAGTGAGTGCCCCTCCATTCTTCCTCCATACTCTGGGTCCTTGGTTTCCAAATGAGATGCAAAATTTGCTCTCATCAGAAAAGAGGACTTTGGACCACTGAGTTACACCAGGTCTGTTTTTCTTTAGCCCAGGTAAGACGCTTCTGACGTTGTTGGTTGTTCAGCAGCGGCTTAACAAGAGGAATACGACATTTGAAGCCCATGTCCAGGATCCGTCCACTCCTTGTGAAAGTCCCCAACACCTTTGAATGCCCTTTTCCTGACAATCCTCTCCAGGCTGCGGTCATTCCTGCTGCTTGGCCACCTTTTCCTTCCACATAACGTTCTATTAATGTGCTTTGATACAGCACTTTGGGAACATCCAACTTCTTTTGCAATTACCTTTTGAGGCTTTCCCTCCTTATGGAGGGGTCAGTTATGGTTTTCTGCGCAACTGTCAGGTCAGCAGTCTTTCCCATGATTGTGATTCCTACTGAACCAGACTGAGAGACCATTTAAAGCAGAGATATGCAAATAGCGGACCTCCAGATGTTGCAGAACTACAAATCCCATGAGGCATAGCAAGACTCTGACAGCCACAAGCATGACACCCAGAGGCATGATGGGACTTGTAGTTTTGCAACAGCTGGAGGTCCACTAATTGCTTATCCTTGATTTAAAGGCTCAGGAACCCTTTGCAGGTGTTATGGCTTAATTAGATGATTAGAGGGGGACACTTTGAGCCTAGAATATTGCACCTTTTCACAATAATCTAATTTTCTGAGATTGTGGATTTGGGGTTTTCATGAGCTGTAAGCCATAATCATCACAATTATGACAAATCACGGCTTGAACTATCTTGCTTCGCATGTAATGATTCTATCTCATATATTCGTTTTACCTTTTAAGTTATATTACTGAACTAAATTAACTTTTGCACGATATTCTAATTTTTCAAGTATCACCTGTGTGCTAATTGGGATTTTTTTTTAACAAACATTTGTAGCAGAATACACATTGGCCTAAACTGATAAAGAAATTTGATTATTTACATTTTTTATTGGAAATGTTTTATAGCAGAAAGTAAAAAATATTGTTTTTTCTTTTCAAAATTGTCGGTCGTTCTTTATTTATAGCGCAAGAAATAAAAAAAAACGCAGAGGTGATCAAATACCACCAAAAGAAAGCTCTATTTGTGGGAAAAAAAAAGACATTGATTTTATTTGGGTACAATGCCGCAGGACCGCGCAATTGTCAGGAAAAGTAACGCAGTTCTGTTTCCTGGTCAGGAAGGGGGGTAAATCTTCCAGACCTGAAATGGATATCTGCAGTAACGTTAAAGGGATAAAACATGAGGAAAATATGCCTCTGTGGCAGAGATGTACAAAATCTGTTTTTCTTTTGCTTTGAGATTCTATAAACTTCAATTAGACCATATTTGTAGCGCCTGTCCCTAAAATCTGGATAGCTGAAAACTCTGATAACGTCACAAATCAGAGGGACAACAAACTGTTACTTTCTTTCTGCTACAGAAGGTTGGAGGCAAAGCGTTGTTGAAGTTTGGATTTCCCTCAAAGAGGTGGTACACAGAGACGTTGTGCTCCTGTTTAGTGTATTCAGTCTTCAGAAATATCTTTTGATCTTTCAGGAATTAAAGATGACCTACTTTGAGCGCGCGCTGTGTTCCTTCCCCGCAGAGTCCGCGTTGTAAAATTATTCATTAGGCAGTTTAAGATTTGTTGGCTCGCTGAAAGATTCAGTCTCTTGTCTGTCATTTCGTTCACTTTGCAGATAAGCAGCAGTGCCAGGCTTAACCCATAATGCATTGTCTGAAGAAGAAAAATCAAATTATAGTCAGTATTGTAAAGATGGCGGGTGGAAAAGATGGCGGGTTCCTAGTACTATGGGGTTGATTTACTAAAGGCAAATAGACTGTGCACTTTGCAAAGTCCGGTTGCTCCAGAGCTTAGTAAATGAGCATAAGCTCTGTTGACTGATATCATCCAATCATGTGCAAACAAAAATACAGTTTTTTTTTTTCATTTTCCTGGCACGTGATTGGGTATTCTTTGCAAAGTGAAATGTAGCAGCCTCTAGCTAGTGTGCTAGATGTATATAGATTTGTTAGTGTAGGTAAATTGATTTGGCCTGGGTTGAATCTGGGTCAGGGTTGATCGGCTCAGGGAGGCTGGATGACTCAGTAAGCAGTTTCTCTGGTGCCTCCCCCTGTTTTCTGGAACCTTGGAGAAGCTTCCAGATGTAGTAGGTGGAGGCTAAGAGGAGCTGCTTGTCATATTTATGAGGGCTCCAACCAATCCCCAGCAAAGGGGCTGGAAGGAGGTAGGCCCCTCATAAATAGGCAAGAGTCACGCCAGCAGATGGAGGAAGATGAAGAAAGATGGAGATAGAGTGCTTAGGAGGCTGTTGGTGGCCCTTGAGGGTGCTCCCTAGTCTTGGGGGGGGGGTGACCTCGGGCCTGAGGCTTGGGCGCTGGAAGAATCCCCCATAACACAGATAGGAACCCCTCCCTGGAGGCACAAGAGCATGGAGAGGACAGCGGGAGCAAGACGGTTTTCTGACTCTGAAGTGACTGTGAAAATTTGGTGTGTGTGACTGTGCAGGGTGGGGGATCCCAGATTGCTTGTGGCTCCTTAGGGGGTGCGCTACAGAAGCTTCACCTCATTTTCTAAATTACGGAGCAATTGCACTTGCAGGGTGCAACTGCACTTTGCAAAGTGCACAGTCTACTTGCCTTTAGTAAATCTAACCCTATATGTCAGCCCAGCAGTCCTATCTCCAATCCAAGCCTCCAGTGGCTCCCCACAGAGGGGCTCTGTGATAAGCTGGATGTTGCTCTGGATGAAGACCCTGCCTCGCTCCTGTCCTTTTGCTAGAACACTATCCCTTCTGCTGAGGCCCTTGTACCCTGCCAGCAGCTGCTATGACATAACTGCACAAATCCCATACCACTCTCAAAATGCCAATCACCAGAACACAAAAGGAGAGAGGATGGGAAGCAAGCTCTCCTATGACTAAAGGCTTCCCAAGATCCTCCTAAGTAACCAACGTCTGAAACTCCACCTGCTCCTGCCCAATCAACCAATCTGATAAGTATCACTTTAATACTGTTTACTATAATCCACCAAAAAATCCTCCAATGCCAAATCCCCTTTTACCCAGTCATGTCAGCCCTGCATCTAGGATTTAGCTTCTTTTATTATGGGGCTAACTTTTTAAGAAGTCCTTGGCCTGCCACCAAATCTTTAGGACTAAGTTGCATGGTGTAAATCCTTTATGAAGTTAAGTCAGTACACCCCAAAGTTGTTTCTCAGTCCTCCCCTGTGCTCTGCGGTCTGTTCATTATTTACAGTCCTATGCAGAATGGATTCCCTCTTGTGGGTCCATTTTTTAAATTGGAGGCTCTGATCACAAACAAGCTGAGGATGGTTAAGCCAAAAATTAATGTCCCCGGTAGAGTATGCGTGTTATCAGAAATGGTGGTTCTTGTGCCCAATGCTGCAAGGAACTTATGCAGGTCCATATCAGTGAGATCCTGCTGTTGACATTGTCCCAGAAAGTGGCTTTCCTAGTGGCCAACACTTCAGCATGCAGCGTTTCTGAACTAGCAGCATTGTCCAGCAAACCTCCATGTTTGGTGCTGCAGTAGGATAAAGTCATCCTACGTCCAAGACTTTCCTTTTTGCTACAGGCGGTTTCAACCCCCCACCTGAATGAGGACACCGTGCTACCATCACTGTGCTCCAGTCCACCCCAAGGAAGTATTTCTGCACTCCTTGGATGTAGTCAGGGTGATTAGGATTTACTTGAATGCCACAGCCAGGTTTAGTAGGATGGACTACCTATTTGTGGTTGTAAAGGTCCCACATAAGGGCCTTGCAGTATCTGCTGCTATGATGCCACACTGGATCCAACAAACCATTGTACAACCATATGCCATCAAGCACTGGGATCCATTGCTTCTAATAAAATGCATATTCTACCAGGGTGGTGCGTGCATCCTGGGCTTTCTTCCATCAGGCATCAATTTCACAGGTTCATGAGGTGGCCACTTGTAATCATCCATTTGTACATTCACCAAATTGGATGTGGCAGCCAATGTCAGCTTTAGGTGTAAAGTTTTACTGTTTGACTGAGATGTATTATTCTTCTTTAATTAAAAGACAGGAAAGAGACTGTTTGGAGGATTAATACTTTATCCAACCCAAGGGCCCATAAACATCATGCATGGCGTTAATGCAAAGTTTTATTGTACATCTAGGCATGCCAGTTGATTCTGAATTGGCCGGCAGCCCCCTTAGACCCCTTTCACACTGAGGCAGTTTTCAGGCATTTTAGCGATAGAAATAGCGCCTGTAAAGCGCCTGAAAACTGCCTCCCATGCCTCCTGAGTGTGAAAGCCTAAGTGTTTTCACACTGTTGCGGTGCGCATGCGGGACGTTAGGAAAAGTCCTGCAAGCAGCACCTTTGGGGCGGTTTGGGAGCACTGTATACAGCTCTCCTCCACCGCCCCTGCCCATTGGAATGCATGGGCAGCGCTTCTGAAGGCACTTTTAACCCCTTCTTTACCCCTTCTTGGGGGTTAAAAGCACCCAGCTAGCGGCCGAAAGGCGCTGCTTAAACAGTGGTAAAGCGACGCTAAAATGAGCGGCGCTTTACCGTTAACGGACCTGCGCCCCCAGTGTTAAAGGGCTCTTAATGTACAAAAAAAACAACATGACACTGCAGATCATGCGTTATTGTTATGCACAAGTCCCGAATAGGCCCTGAATGTATACATTTTTATTTATTGGACAGATCCATTAGGCTTTCAGCTAAATTTTGTCTTTTTCTTAAGTCTACATAATTATCACCATTTGTCTTTTTTTTTTGCCTTTTGTTATGCTTAGAATGTGATGCTTTAATATTAAAAGGTGCTGAGTTCCCTCCCAGCTTGTACAACTGTGTTTCCTTTCCTCGTCCTCGCTCTCACCTAGAATAAGCAATTATTAATGGAGCCGGCTCTAATTGGACAGCTTGCAATGTGAAATGATTGTCAAGAGTGTGTGTAGAGCCGGCTCTTGGAATACACATGGGCTGATATGAAGCACTGAGCTGAGCCATCACAGCAAGGGTCGGTCGTGCTTGTGCACTTGGCTTGCCGAAGCCTGGGTGGCACGGAACACATGCATTTTAATCGGCCAAGATGTGTCAAACATCTAAACCGGTGTAGACTTGGAGAGTGACACTTGCAATACGAAGACAGAGAGAAAAGTAAAGTGACATGTAGGGAGAGAGTCTGCGGAGATTGCGTGGGAAGGAGCCTGTGCCTTACTCCAACTACAGGAGGAACGTGTCAATCCATGAGATTTCAGTCTTTGTCTATCAAAGGGGGTTTTCAAATTTACTCATATCTACACTATATATATGTATGTATATATATATATCCCATTCCCTCTTGAAAATTAAAGCTGAACTCCAACCTTACCTTCCTGTACTGAAATTGCTTTTCTGTAAAGTTCTCATAATGTGCTTCTCAGGTTTCGCCCACCCACTAGGTGGAGACAAATTTGTGGTCTATATATATAGTCTTGGAGATGTAATGATGGGTACACACTAGTAAAATTCCTTTAGAACAGTGGTTCTCAACTCCAGTCCTCGGGACCCACCAACAGGCCAGATTTTAAGTATTACCTTGGGGAGATGCAGACTAGAACACTGCAATCACTGAGCAGCAAATGATATCACCTGTGATGTATTTCAGTTATCCTGCAAACCTGGCCTGTTGGGGGGTCCCAAGGACTGGAGTTGAGAACCACTGCTTTAGAAGATCCATTTTGAAATGTTTATTTGATTTTCTAATGGTTAGTGTGGTTAAACCGACAGACATTTTCAACTGCAGTGATGAAAAAAGAGAAGGCTTTTCTCAAGCGAACAGAATACTAACTGTGAATGTGGTTTTTGCTCAGGAAAAATCAAACATATTATAATGAATCCTGTTTAATACATTGGGGATTCTATTCAAATAGCAGGTCTGGACAAAATTTGAAGGTCTTTCGAACTACTGTAAATTAGTTGACTCGGCCATGGCAAGGAAGAATGTTCCGAAGAACCATTTCGTTATCAATTTCCAAACAAAATTATACTTATGTGTACCCAGCTTTAATGAGGGAGTTGCAAGAATGGATGGACCAAGACGTAAGATGGGGATTGTGTGTGTGGACCTAAGATAAGTGTAGGACCTGAGATATAGGTCCTACCATGAGGCTTAGGTTGAGACCTAAAATTACCTAAGATGTTGGTCCTAAGATGAGACCTAAAATGACTTAAGATGTAGATCCAAAGATGAGACCTAAAATGTCTAAGATGCAGGTTTTAAACCTAAAATGACCTAATACTGTATACCGGTCTTAAGATGAGACCTGAGGTGAGACCTAAAATGACCTAAGATGTAGGTCTTAAGATGAAATCTAAAATGACCTAAGATGTAGGTCCTAAGATGAGATCTAAAATGACCTAAGATGTACTGTAGGTCCTAAGATGAATTCTATAATTATCTAAGATGTAGGTCCTAAGATGAGACCAGAAATGAGTCCTAAAATGACCTAAGATGTAGGTCCTAAGATGAGACCTAGAATGACCTAATATGTAGGTCCTAAAATGAGACCTGAGATGAGACCTAAAATTACCTGAGATGTAGGTCTAAGATGAGACCTAAAATGACCTAAGATGTAGGTCTAATATGAGGCCTAAAATGACCTAAGACGTACTGTAGGTCTAAAGATGAGACCTAAAATGACCTAAGACGTACTGTAGGTCTAAAGATGAGACCTAAAATGTTTCATGATGCAGGTCCTAAGAAGACACCTAAGATAACTTAAGATAAGAGTGCTGGAGCAAAGATGTAGAACATGGGTAAAGAGTGTGCAACTCCTTAGAGGGTCGCACTTGGTGAGGCCTAAGGTTTGGATAGAGGTTCGGCACCCATGATTTGGAACCTACGGCACTACAGCAGAAGCTCATTCCCTGTCTTAGCACCAGATGTTGGGACCTGTAAGTTACTGCATAGGTATGGACGAATAACCATTTATTTAGGAACTGTGATCTACTAAATCTATGGAATGAACTGTACCCTCTGTATGGAATGTACTACTGAGTTTTGTAACCCGTTCTTGTATTCTGTTGCAAAAAAGGATGATAAAGTACATCCCGAAGCAAAAAATAAATAAAAATAGCGGAGGAATAGCATGACTGGGGGGGCAGTGGAATCAGGGAAAGAAAGGGTTAAGGTAAAAAGTGAAGAAAAGAAATGTTGAGCCACTTACTGGATTGGTGTGGTAGGAGGGTCTGGAAAAAGTCCAAACTTCCTGGCATTCAGGAAGACACGTGGAAGAAGAACGTTCCCACCTGTCCTCCCATGATATTGGATCAGTTATTTTTTATCTTTGGAGGCTTTCTAAAATCTGATGTGATTATCGTATTAGGGACCCCATCTAGGGTATGGAGTCCCCTGTTGAATGCCAGTTAATGGTGGTTTAACTGGAAAGTTAAACTGAGAGGTAGCTGCCAGAAGGTTGAGGTTGTCCCCGAGCCGGTGCAGTGCAACTGGCTACGCAGATAGAAAAGGTGGATACTTGGGGCCGCCAAAGATCGGCAACCTTATGTTTGTTGTTATGTTTATTGTTAATGTATTAATATTTAGTTCCTGTTTTAAGGAATGTTGGCTTACTGAATGTTGAATACTGATTAATAAATAGCCGCTGCGGCCAGTTTTACTCCAAAATGTTGTCATGGTGGTTATTGCAGTTTAGTTGGGGTAAAAGGTTGGGCTACCCCAACCTTAGTGGTCATTATCTATATGGGTGCTGATGACATCTATGGTACCTTAGTCACGTTCCTGATCAGTCATGTCCAACTTTTAAAGCTTCTATGGGCCAGTCCTCAAAAACCTTAGTTCTTTAAACTGACTCAAGTGTAATTAGATCAAAACAATCAGATCTGCAAACAACTGAATAGGAATGACTTCCTTTCCGATCGATTTAGACTCTATTTAGATTGTATTTAATCAAACTAAGTTGATCCGTCAGGGTGGAATATTATCGATTGCTTTGTAATGGTCAGCAGCACTGAGATACTTTGTTCATGAATGTGACCATATTTCAGATTATGAGATTACAGGGTGCGATTCTTAGCTTAAAATCGTAACAGTCGATTGAAGTCCTCTTCCCCATGTATGGCATATCGATCAAATGGGTTGTCATTTATAAATCAATTATTCCTGTCGTAAAGAGATTGTTTGGAAAGAATAAATTGATCATCCATCGATGCATGTATGACCCCTATCAATTGTTTCATGGTCTGGCTGGTATCGGCTTTTATGGTATCTAACCGTCAGGCTCTTTGACGGTTTGGCTTCCTTTTGCCGCTAACCAATCTGAGCATAATTGCCTTCTCTACTGAGCTTGATCGCATTACATGACTGAAATAGGTGAGCCTGAGTTTTGTCATTTTACCATCCAGTGACCGGCTGCCTGCAGCCTTTAAGCAATTACATTTACTTCACAGGCGGCTAAATTACAGCATTACACGGCGGCAAGGTTTATTTTCTTCAACTTATTTCCTGAGCAGTTATTTTGCTACATGAACAAAACTCAGACTCCCTTGTACCATACATGTTCCAAAAGAGCCGTTCGGTAAATAAACTGAAGAAAAGAGACGTGTAATGCCGAACGTAATTTGATGGCCTGTGAAGTAAATGTAATGGTTTAACCTCCCTGGCGGGATGATTATTTCAGATTTTTGGTGCTGAAAGCGGTACGATTATTTTGCATGAAAATTTGGTGTTTTATACTGTAGGCCTGTAATTCTTAGGAATAACTCACCTAAATCTGTCCAAACAACAGTCTAGTAGACATCCCGGGTATGATAAAGTTTGAAAAATGAAATCATAAATTATAATATAATAAATAACTAAAAATAATTATCAAAAATAACAACGTAATAGTAATAAAATGTATTCAATAATGAAATTAAACCAAAAACACTGAAATTTGCTCAGTTTCAGAATTGTCGCTGTCGTCACTTTCAGTGTCTGATGATAAATTTCCCCAAAAATCAGTGTCACTCAATTCTGCAAATTGGGCCCTACAGATGATCTG
>BLSH010367962.1:149744-167413 GCA_018402905.1 Glandirana rugosa | reverse complement strand
ACACTACCTCCCGGAGATACACTATCCTACGGAAACTTTACTAAGCTATCCGATGAACCAGAAAAAGATGAGAAAGTGAAAGGATACAAAGCTACAGATACTTCCCCCTAAAACTACCCTTCCCCCCGATACTACTCTAACCCCCCCCGAGACCTCACTACCCTTCTGGAGATTACACTGCGTCATGGAGACTACTCTAACCCCCTGGTGTTCATAGACATCGAAACATAGGAAAGTGAAAGAGTAGAAAAAGACCAAGTAGCCTATCGAATCATTTCAAAGGCATCCTATCACATAGAGGCCCTCCATCACATCAGCCCCCCCCCCTTCCCCCGCATACATCAGAGGCCACCTTATAGATGAGAGCCTCCCAAGGAAATGAATGCAGCCACCACATCTAAGGACTGGTAAGCTCCAAGAAATATGTACATTCCCATTGTTGACTGTCCCTGGCATTGCGCATGATTAAAGTGTTACTAAGCCCACAACAGTAAAATTGGTCTGTATATGCAGAATATAGCATGCTTGTTATACTCACTGTGGAACTTAAGGGGTTAATCCTCTGTATTGTGTAAAAAGGTATCATCATTGGTTTCAGTGGGAGGAATAGTGCCCCATCATTGGTGTCACTAGGAGGAATAGTGCCCCATCATTGGCCCAGTGGGAGGAACAGTGCCCCATCATTGTTATCAGTGGGCAGAATAGTGCCCCATAATTGGTGTCATTAGGAGGAATAGTGCCCCATCATTGGTGCCACTAGGAGGAATAGTGCCCCATCATTGGTGTCAGTGGAAAGAATAGTGCCCTATCATTGGTGTCACTAGGAGAAATAGTGTCCCATCATTGGTATCAGTGGGAGCAATAGTGCCCTATACATTGGTGTCACTAGGAGGAATAGTGCCCCATCATTGGTGTCACTAGGAGGAATAGTGCACCATCATTGGTGTCACTAGGAGGAATAGTGCCCCATCATTGGTGTCAGTGGAAGGAACAGTGCCCCAAGGACTGGATAAAAGCAAGCAAAGGGCCACATCTGGCCCCTGGGCCACAGGTTGGAGACCCCTGTCATATACGATTAAAGTTATACAATTTTAATAAATCTATAAACCATGTTTACTTTGTATACTCTCATTGACCTTTTTGTGCTCACCATGGGCGTAATTCTTCTTTGTGACAGCTCTAAAAACTTGCCATAGGTTTTAATTCTTCTCAAGGCTATCCAAAAAAAAGCTGGCGTTGGGCTTTAAAAAGTGAAAATTATTGCTTGCACTGATCAAATATATTTACATATCTAAATGACACAAAGACAGACTGGCAGTCGCCCGCCCTTCAGCTGGACCCCGTTTAGCTGGTGACATGGAGCCGAAATCTCTCCCATACAGTTCTGAGGCTGAGCGCCATTCATCGTGTCACTTATTCATAAAACCGTCGCCTTTACCTCTAAAAGCCATCAATCAGTTTGATGAGAACACTTCCGTGTATCGCCCGTCATCATCTAGTTTAATTAAAGAATCGTAACCTTAATTAATTACACGCTGCTGGAAATTTTCAGCTAACAGTCACAGCGTGACATTTCTGTGCAAAGGACTTTAGTCCTTCAATGTGCCAGGGCTGTAATGGCGGCCGTAGATCGTGAGCTCCCGTGAGCGACAGAGAGTCCTGTCAATGCTTCTATGTACTACACTGTACTATACTATACTAAACAATGCATTACATATTCTCCCCGGGGGGGGTCCATTCATAATTGTGCTCTGTGGCACCATGCACTAAAACGGACATGGCAAGGCACCTGCTCTGTGTGGCGCGTTGTGGTGCCATCTATTGTGAATGGCATCCCAACGCATTGCATGGGCTGCCTTACAGTGATTGTAAATTATCACCTTGTAAAACAACCCATTCAGTTCAAAATAAAAATGAAAGGCAAACAGGGCTGGTGCAAGGATTTTTGACACCCTAGGCGAAACCTCATTTTGCCGCCCCCTGGACTCCATCCCCTTTCCCCTTCCCAGCCTGATCAGCGCCAATCAAATGTAGCCTGATCAGCGCCAATCCAATGCAACCTCACCAGCACCCATCAAGTACAACTTCACCTGCACCCATCAAATACAGCTTCACCAGCGCCAATCAATACAGCCTCACCTGTGCCCATCAAATACAGCTTCACCAGCGCCAATCAATACAGCCTCACCTGTGCCCATCAAATACAGCTTCACCAGCAGCAATCAATGCAGCCTCACCTGTGCCCATCAAATACAGCTTCACCCGCGCCAATCAATACAGCCTCACCTGTGCCCATCAAATACAGCTTCACCCATGCCAATCAATACAGCCTCACCTGTGCCCATCAAATACAGCTTCACCCGCGCCAATCAATACAGCCTCAGCTGTGCCCATCAAATACAGCCTCACCTGTGCCCATCAAATACAGCTTCAACTGTGCTCATTAAATACAGCCTCACGGGGGACGGGGCGGGGGGGGGGGGGGGGGAGTATTTGTCAGATCAGTCACTATTTCTATACATTTGCAAATGACATGTGATAATACAATCTCATTATCTCAGTCAGACAGTGTCAGTTTTTACATGAATCAATGCAGAGCAGCCAGTGACAGATCAACAGTGGCCAGACACCCTAGGTGGCAGTGCGCCCTAGGCGGTCGCCCACTTCGCCTAGTGGTAGAGCCGGCCCTGAAGGCAAAACATTTTTGTATGGATATAAAAAAAACATTATAAATACCTTTTTTTCCCCTTTTTTAAATAAGTGATCACATTCCCTCTGTTCTCAGCTGCATAAGAGCTGGGGGGGGGGGGGGGGGGATAAAAAGCAGTACACTGAGCTTGCCAGTGAATGGCTGTGCAGAAGGGGCGTGCCAGGACAAATCTGATCATTGGATGAGAGCACACTGAGTTCCCAGCATAGCTAGAGAACTGACCAAGGTGTGCTCTCCTGCTTAGCATGGTCAGTGATTAATAGGAAAGCAGAGGGGCTGCAAGAGCAAGCAATACAAAGAGAACAGGAGACTTTCTCATACAAGTATATGGTACGGCAGGCACATATCAGGAATATGAAGTGTTGGGGTAACAAACGCTTTAACTGTTGCAGTTAAAGTGATACTAAACACATACGGTTTAATTTACATTGTCGCGTCTATTTCTGTATGTGGATGACGGCACTGTAATTATTTTAATTCTAATAAGTACCTTTTTCCTAATGGATATACATCTGTCACATGACCCAGCTCTCTCTCAGCCTGTCTGCAGGGAAACATAAGCAGGAGGAGCTTCTAGTCCTCACATGTTCAAAATATAAAAAAAAAACAGCCTCTGGAATACAAAGTAAAAATAAATAATCAATAGCAATAAACTGTTTTATATTGCCATACAAATATATATTTGAAATCAAATCATTCTTATTTTGTGGCAATAACATGGTGTGGGTGGATTTCACAGGCTAGGTCACGCCCCTCAGCCTATAACAGGGAGGTGAAGCCTCCACCACTCTACATGTAGTATCCCACCCCCATTGTGTTTAGTTGGTTAGTGGGTATGGAGGAGGGAGTGGGCTGTCATTTAGCACTGTGTATACGCCCACATGTGTGACTCTATAGTCACATGGGGCTGCTCAGATGTAATTGGGAGGAAATGCTCAGCATAGAAACTCACTGAAAACTGAGCATGTGCAGAGTTGCCACAGCTGCAAAATCCCCAACTGCATTGGGGACATGGACAGAAGGGGGAGATAGAGAGCAGCAGGATAAACCAGGTTTTTTGCAGAATACAGAAAACGAATCTCATAGTGACTGAGTATGAACAGCATGGAATACACCATTTATTGATTGTTTTTTGACACTTTAGGTGTGAATGGGCCCTTATAAATACAGGAATTAAAGAGATGACAGGTAGACTTTATAAGGGGTTTCAGAAGTTCCTGCAGTAAAGGAGTCCTATAAGGGTTTTAGATCAATTTATAAAACTGTGGGGTTGATTTACTAAAACTGGGGAGTGCAAAATCTGGTGCAGCTCTGCATGGTAGCCAATCAGCTTCCAGGTTTCATTGTGTATAGCAGTCTTGCGACGCACAAAAATAATCTAAAAATTTTCACGACACACCTGAAAAAATTTAACAAATTTTTGTGACAAAGAACTTATTTATTTTTACATATATATTTAATTTTAAATTCAATGTGAATGATGTGCCTGCGTTCAAGAGCCAATCAGATTGAAGTGATTTGTTGTACTTTCGCTCGCTTCCTTGCTTGTCATTTAAGTTTCTCTTTCAGAGTTCCAGACATGATTAATAGCAGGAATACAAGGTTAGAAAATCGGCCGACCAATCGACCGCCGACCAACGAAACATCGGTCAGTGGTCAAAAACGTTGCATCAATACACGGGTAGAAAAATCGACCAATCGCTCGACCGCAGAGAGGTCGGTGGTCAAAAACGTTCCGCTCATGCGTGATATGTTCAAGAGATTTTTTACTGCTGACCTTCACACCAACGCATAGAATATCGTTCTTCGCAAACAATACGACACACATTTTCAATTTTTTCAAGCGGTCTTTTTCGTTCACCATATCGGGTATTGCTTGCTGGGCATCAATGGTTAAAATATCGGCCGATCGTTCGCAGAACGGAAATTTTCGCCTAATATTCTTATTGTGTATTCCGGCCATAAGTATTTCTCCATCGCTAAACAATGATCAAACTTTATTTATAAGCATCAAAGTTGGAATGGAACGGTCTCTATTATTATAATAGAATTAGAGCGATCGAATTCTCCCGAGATCTCGCACAAGTCTCGCGTTACGAAAGTAACCAATGAATGACATTCTGACAGAGATTGCGGTTTTATATGTGTTACATTTTTACCTTTTGCGGCATTGATTTACCATTTAACCACTTCATCCCCGGAAGAATTTCCCACTTTAGGACCAGAGCACTTTTTGCGATTCGGCGCTGCGTCGCTTTAACTGACAATTGCGCGGTCGTGCGACGTTGTACCCAAACAAAATTTGCGTCCTTTTTTCCCACAAATAGAGTTTTCTTTTGGTGGTATTTGATGGCCTCTGCGTCATTTCTTATCGCCGCTATAAACAAAAGAAGAGCGACCATTTTGCAAAAAAACCCAAATTTCTTACTTTTTGCTAAAATTCAAATCCAAAAAAAAAATATAAAAAAACATTTTTTGTCACCGTTTTTGGCCGATTTATATAATTCCTCATATTTGCGATAAAAAAAATTGCAATCGGCGTTTATTGATTGGTTTGCGCAAAAGTGGCCGCGTTTACGGATGATGAGAATTAATTTCTGGGGGTTTTATTTTTTTTTATTTTTTACTAGTAATGGCGGCGATCTGCGATTTTTAGCGGTACTGCGATATTGGGGCAGACATGTCGGAACATTTTTGACACTTTTTTGGGACCAATGACATTTATTCAGCGATCAGAAATTTAAATGTCCACTGATTACTGTATAAATGTCATTGGCAGGGAAGGGGGTTAACCTGCAGGGGGAGAGCTAGGGGTTAACTGTGTTCCCTGGGTGTTCTTACTGTGGGGGGGTTGGGCTAACATGGGCATGAGAGATCTAAGGGATCCCAGTGACAGGGACCAGTAGATCTCTCATGCCCCACTGACAGAGCGGGGAACCGCCGTGTTTACATCGGCGGTTCCCCGTTCTTTCCCTGTAGCCGCTCATTGCGGCTCGCCGGCGGTCATCGGGTCCGCCCGAGCCGCGGGCACACTCCCCAGGATTGCGGCGGGTGCGCGGATGGTGTGGTGGCCAAATGCAGATCGCCGCTTATTTACGGCGATTCGCGCAGGGCTCCCCGACTGCCGCCGTGAAAAGACGGCGCGCGGTGGGGAACCGGTTAATTTTCGATATGTTCAAGGTTTCAAAACGCTGGCAATTTTAAATATTTTTCAAAACTCCTACGGTACATCGCAAATCTCATGCGGAACACAGTTTGAGAATCTACAGCTGTGTAAATTTTAGTATATATATATATTGTAGACGCTATAACTTTCACACAAACCAATTAATATACTGGACCCTTAGTGGAATTTTTTTTTTTTTTTTTTTACCAAAGGCATGTAGCAGAATAAAGTTTGGCCTAAATCTATAAAGAAATTAAATTTTTTTTATATATTTTTATTGGCTATTTTGTATAATTAAGAAAATTAACCACCTAAGGACCGAGCCTCTTTTTGAGATTTGTTGTTTACAAGTTAAAATCAGGTTGTTTTTGCTATAAAATTACTTAGAACCCCCAAACATTATATATATTTTTTCAGACACCCTAGAGAATAAAATGGCGGTACTTGCAATACTTTATGTCACACCAGATTTGCGCAGTCCTGTCTTACAAGTACAATTTTTTGGAAAAAACACACTTTTTTGAATTAAAAAGTTAGACAATAGTAAAGTTAGCCCAATTTTTTTCCATATTGTGAAAGATAAGGTTACACCGAGTAAATTGATACCCAACATGTCATGCTTCAAAATTGCGCCCGCTCATGGAATGGCGACAAACTTTGGCACTTCAAAATCTCCCTTGGCGACGTTTAAAAATTTCTACAGGTTACCAGTTTAGAGTTACTAGAGCTAGAATTATTGCTTTCATTCGAACGATTGTGGCGATACCTCATGTGTGGTTTAAACACCGTTTTCATATGCGGGTACGACTTGCGTATGTGTTCGCTTCTGCATGCGAGCTCGGTGGGACGGGGCACTTTAAATTTTTTTTTTCCTATTTATTTTACTTTTTATTTTTTATTTTTGCACTGTCCTTTAAAAAAAAATGGGTCACTTTTAATACTATTTTAATACTATTACAAGGAATGTAAACATCCCTTGTAATAGAAAAAAAAGCATGACAGGACCTCTTTAATGTGAGATCTGGGGTCACATTTAGACTTAAATGCAATAAAAATAAATGTAATTTGGAAAACAAAATTCCCCTTTAAAAGCATCGGGCAGAAGTGACGTTTGACGTCGCTTCCGCCATGCAATGTTATGGAGCCAAGTAGGGGCCATCATTCCCTCACTTGACATGCGGGTTTAGAGGGGAGAGGATCGGATGCAGTAAATGGCAGAGACAACCAGAGAGCGGCAGGAGGTGGGGGGGTCGCCTCTCCCGACACCAATAAAAGTGATCTTGCAGTGAATCCGCCGCAGAGACCACTTTTATATGAAAGCCAGCTGCCCGCCATTTAAGAAGATATCTGATGCCACCATAACGGTACGCCACGTCAAAGTACCGACGTAAAACAACGGCGGCTGGTCATTAAGTGGTTAATCGAAAACATTTATATGATAAAAGATTTAAAAAAAAAACAGAGGTGATCAAATTCCACCAAAATGCAGCTCTATTTGTGTGGGAAAAAAATTATATAAATTGCATTTGGGCTCAGTGTCACACGACCAAGCAATTTCCAGTTAACCGGTTCCCGGCCGGCTCGCGTACATTTACTGCTGCAAAGCGGCTCTGTCCCGCGAATTGCCATCTAAAAATGGCGGCTCGCACGTGCGCTGTTGCGGGCTGGAGCACACCAGCGGCGGCGTGCTCTCGTGCCCGCCGCACTCTGCAGGAGTGTGGCTCAGGCGGACTTGATCTCCGCTGGCAGGGGCTAGCCACGATTGCCTAGCAGAGAGGAAGAACGGGGAACCACTGATGTAATTTTTGCGCAAACCAATGAATAAACGCCGATTGCGTTTTTTTTTTTGCCAAAAATATGAGGAAGAATATAAATTGGCCAAAACCGATGAATAAATTCGTTTTTTTAATATTTTTTTGGATTTGTAAAAAGTAAGAAATATTGTTTTTTTTTTTTTGCAAAATTGTCACTATTTTTTTGTTTATAGCGGTGATCAGAAATGACGCAGAGGGGATCAAATACCACCAAAAGAAAGCTCTATTTATGGGGGGAAAAAAAGGACACAAATATCGTTTGGGTACAACGTCGCACGACCGCGCAATTGTCACTTAAAGTGACGCAGTGCCGAATCGCAAAAAGTGCTCTGGTCCTAACATGGGGAATCCTTCCGGGGCTGAAGTGGTTAAAGCAACGCAGTGCTGAATAGTCATGAAAGGGGTAAAAGTGGTTAAAAGTGAGTCAAGTGGTTAAATGCGTTGAACACAGACAGAGCACCTCCGCTCCTCTTCTATAAAATTTGGCAAAGCTCTGCGTCTGCAGGAGAGACGGCCACAGCTCCATCTCCTCATCCAACCCAAAAATCAGAATGCAAAGACAAAAACCGCAGCCAATCTCCTGCGGGCGTCCTAAAGCCGACCGGCAGCAACGCACACCTGGGTCCTTACCGGTCACAGACTGCCTCTAAAGCTTGCCCGTTGGCACAGAAAGGTGCCAGGCAGCATGCCAGCTGCATCTGAAAAGATGAAGTCGGCTTACTCAGCTAGCCCGGGCGTACAGACGCCCCGCGCTCCATCCAAAGCCAGCCACGGACGCTCGGCAGGCTTCCCAGTTGTCAGCGAGATCAGAAGTCCCGTGCCAGGCACCGACTGCCGGGGGGAGATTGCTGGCTAAGGCGGGCGCTAACAAAAGCCCTCATTCAATGATACTTGTATTCACGTATTTAAATGGCGTCTCCTGCGGAGAGTCTATCGTTTGAATAATGCCGACCAACATTTCCATAAAATTACACAGAAGGTGATTTGAGAGAAAGGAGGGAAATATCTCCTTGTGTAGCATTCTCGTTTGTGCAAAGTAATCTTTTTCCTTTTCTGTAGCCAAACATTTTCTCGGCATGGCAGAGACGCCGCCTGGGGATATTAGTGAGCGGCGAGTAAACGCGCGTTTAATCATCAAAGAGTTGCGAAAGTATTAACGAGTGCGAGGCGACGCTATTACGTGAGAGCGGCTGGGGGTGTTCATTAGAAGAATGGGGGCGGTGATATTAGATTATTATATTATATTATATTCGAATATTAGGGAAATACGGGATGCAAACAAATTCGCAAAGACTTCCTAGCCATTCTAATACTGATTTTCGGTTTACGGACCCCACTTATAATTTATAACAAAGAGAGAATTAAAAAATGTATTGGCTGGAAGCTTGAGAAAGAAGGATTTGGGCAAATAGCCAATATTAGCAGTGGCCTAGGATGGCCCAGTGGGAAACGACCCCCCGTGCATTATGTAGCTGAATGTCAGATACACATTCCCATGTACACCATATTGTCAAAAGTATTGTGACGCCTGCCTTTACACCAGTGGTTCCCAACTCCAGTCTTCAGGATCCACTAACAGGCCAGATTTTAAGTATTACCTTGGGGAGATGCAGACTAGAACACTGCAATCACTGAGCAGAAAATGATATCACCTGTGATGTATTTCAGCTATCTTGTAAACCTGGCCTGTTAGTGGGTCCCGAGGACCGGAGTTGAGAACCACTGCTTTACACGCACATGAACTTTAATGGCATCCCAGTCTTAAGCCTCGTACACACGGGACGACGATTGTATACAACAGGTCGTACTAACGACCGTTGTATGCGACATCAATCGTTTGTATGCGCGATTAGAACAGTCGAACATACGGCGGTTGTACAAGGGAGTTGTATGAGCAGTAGGGTTGCCCCATCATCCCTTTAATCCAGGACACATATGAATTACCCAGGGCCTGAGGCCAATTTAATGCAGATGAGGCACCAAGTAAGTTTAATTACCACCTTAATCAGCCACAGAACAACCTGTGTAATTAATATGTGTCCTGGATTAAAGGGATGATGTGGCAACCCTAATGAGCAGACTAGAAAACTTGGTCGTACCAACAAGCGCTCATACGACCGTTGTATCGTGTGTACAGAGCAGTTGGTCCAACAAGTTGTATTGTGCAAAACACGCATGCGCCGAAGTCAGGAATGGCCGGATTAGGGTTGCCACCTCATCCCTTTAAACCCGAACACATGTGAATTACACAGGTTGTTCTGAAGCTAATTTATTGCAGATGGGGCACCAAGTGAGTTTAATTACCACCTTAATCATCCACAGGAGCCCCTGGATGACGTCACGTATGACGAAACATGTAGGGCGGAGCTACGTCTGACGTCACCACGCCTACACGTGCAGCAGGAACGGGAACGCTTGTTTTTATTTGCTGCCGGCATGTTCAAACACTATTTTACCATTGTTTGTATGTGAGTATCCATTTTTAATTCACAATAAATTTATGTTTAAATGGAATTACACTATGAGACCCTTCTCCTTTCTATGATGCCGTATTGATGGAGTTGATGTGAGTGGTAATCTGGGCTAGAGAGAGGCTGTTTGATGTCCACTTGCCCGACTGCTTGGAGGAGAGGATCATACCTGCAAGGATACCCCGCAGAGGGTTATTTTCTGCCAGCTCATGTGACTTGTTAGCGATAACAAGTCCTCGACCTCTGGTAAGGGTACCTCTTAGTAACTTTAGAGGTGTGCTCGTCTCTGGTGGTGGTCCACTTACCTTTTGGTGAATCTGAACAAGAGAACACAATACAGGCTATTGTACACTTGATGGTGTTGGACTAATTTTTTGGATCACTTAGATCAAGGCCATTTTCACTACTGTTGGTGTTGGACTTATTTTTGATTATACAGATATATATTCTGTTTTTTCGACATTTTCACTTACATCCTGATTACTTTTGTTTTATCACTCACACGATATATGATTTTGTATTCCTTATTTTAGGTATAATTTTAGCGCAACTGTTATTTTTATATTTTGTTTTGGTGTTATTATCACACTATATGTTGCTGCTGCACTGAATACTTTTAGCGCAATACTGTTTACTGATTCTTCTTAATCAGCCACAGAACCTGCGTAATTCATATGTGTTCGGGTTTAAAGGGATGAGGTGGCAACCCTAGGCCGGATGCTAATTACATGCACCTGAACGTTCTTTCTGTGGTCGTACGATCGTGTAGTGCAGTCAGTATGCAAGTTACATTATCCCAAAGAAAAGACAAGAGAGGCGCACCGACCTTGTGCCGTACCATTAAAAAGTTTAATAATTAAAGTAGATAAAATCCATATACTCACAAACGGGGCTGAAGTTAAAACCTTTTGGAATACAACAATAAATCCAATGGGGACGATGGTAGAGCCTCAGCAGAGGGCCTGGACGTTCACCATAGGACAAGGCTGACGCGTTTCCAGGGCGAACCCTCTTCATCAGAGCATCACGAGGCTCTGATGAAGAGGGTTCGCCCTGGAAACGCGTCAGCCTTGTCCTATGGTGAACGTCCAGGCCCTCTGCTGAGGCTCTACCATCGTCCCCATTGGATTTATTGTTGTATTCCAAAAGGTTTTAACTTCAGCTCCGTTTGTGAGTATATGGATTTTATCTACTTTAATTATTAAACTTTTTAATGGTACGACACAAGGTCGGTGTGCCTCTCTTGTCTTTTCTTTGCTATAGTGTGTCTGCATATGCATGATCCGGAAGAGGGCAGCAAGACCTGTATGTGCGATCTACCATTATTCTAGTGTGGCTATCATCGAATGAGGAGCCCCTGCTGTACCACTATCTTTGGTTTGAGGTCCCTTGAGCGCAGGAGTGCATTGGTTTGGAGTTACATTATCCAACATACGATTTGCGACGATCGTACTGTGGTTGTACGATCGTGTAGTGCAGTCAGTATGCCAGTTACATTATCCAACATATGATTTGCGATGATCGTACATACGATTGTCGCCCCGTGTGTACGAGGCTTATGTCTGTAGGGTTCAATACTGAGTTGGCCCACCCTTTGCAGCTATAACAGCTTCATCTCTTCTGGGAAGGCTGTCCACAAGGTGATGTTGGATGAGAAGGCCTGGCTCACAGTCTCCACTCAAATTCATCCCAAAGGTGTTCTATTGGATTGTGCAGGACAGTCAAGTTCCTCCACCCCAAACTCGCTCATCCATGTCTTTATGGACTTTGCTTTGTGCATTGGTCCAAATCATTTGGTGGAGGGGGGATTATGGTGTGGGGTTGTTTTTCAGGGGTTGGGTTCCCCCTTAGTTCCAGTAAAGGGAACTCTTAAGGCGTCAAGACATTTTCGACCTTGCTTTGTGCAGTGGTGGGCAGTCATGTTGGAACAGGAAGGGGCCATCGCCAAACTCTTCCCACAAAGTTGGGAGCATGAAATTGTCCAAAATGTCTTGGTATGCTGAAGCCTTAAGGCCCCATTCACATCTGTGCGTTTTGTAGCTTGAAGCCTAAGGCTGGGTTCACACCTATGCGAACTGGATGCGGCTTAAACCGCATCCAATTCGCAGGACACTTGAAAACACATTATTTTCTATGTGTCCGGTCCACATATGTGCGGTGCATTCACACTCCGCATTACACAGTGCGGTGCGGTGCGGTGCGAATTTCCAGCCCGTTGAGTTAAATGGGAGCGCATCCAACACAGAGATGCACTCCGCACTGAATGGGGATATTTCCCCTGCTCATGGCTCCTCCCCATCTCTCCCCCCGCAGCTGCTGTGCTGTGGGAACGGACAGGAGCTGTCGAACGGTGGCTCCGCCCCTTCCCGGCAGCAGACAGGCTGGAATTCGCACCGGACTGGTCTGAATCCAGACTGAACCTACAAAACGATTGAGGGGAAAAAAATCAATGATTCTCTATGGAGTCCGTTCACATCTGCACTCAAAAATATCCGATGCCAAACGCCTGAAGCTCAAAAAAGTTATGGAGGTATTTTTGTAGCTTGATTTGGGCGTTTTTCTACTTTTTATATTGGTGACCTTTTGACCTGTACAAAATCGCACAAAATTGCGGTAAAAATCGCAGCTAAATCACGGCAATACTGCGTGTTTTTCTGCCTGAGAGCGCTACGCCCAGGTGTGAATGCAGCCGAAGAGTTCCCTTCATTGGAACTAAGGGGCCAGGCCCAACCCCTGGAAAGCAACCCCACACCACAATCCCCTTTCCCATAGGTGTTCGCAACCTATTGCATTAGGGTGGCACCACAAAGCGCAAACAAACACGAGTGTGTGTGGCTATATGTCAGAAGGGCAGAGATTGGTGTCAGTAGTTTATTTTGATTCTATTTTATTTATTTATTTTAAATTTTGTTTTTTTTATTATTTTTTTACAATATTATATAGGAGCCATGCTGGGGGCCTTTGATGAAACAGACCCCTGATGTCTCACTTTTGAGACAGAGAAAGAGACTGCGGACAGAGATTCCCCCATCCCTTTCTCTGCAGCCAGGGGAATCTGCACAGTACAGGGTGATTAGGGTGTGCCCAGGCACACCTGCCACCCTATGTGCGCACGTCTATGCCCCTTCCACCAAGTGATTTGGACCAGTGCACAAAGCAAGGTCATAAAGACTTGGATGAGTGAGTTTGGGGTGGAGGAGCTTGACTGGCGATCCTGGGATAAATTAGAGCGGAGACTGTGAGCCAGGCCTTCTCATCCAACATCAGCGCCTGACCTCACAAATGCTCTTCTGGAAGAATGGTCAAACATTCCCATAGACACTCCTAAACCTTGTGGACAGCCTTCCCAGAAGAGTTGAAACTGTTATAGCTGCAAAGGGTGGGCCAACTCAATATTGACCCCAACGGACTAAGACTGGGGTGCCATTAAAGTTTGTGTGCGTGTAAAGGCAGGTGTCCCAATACTTTTGACTCTCTCCCTCTATATATATATATATATATATATATATCCTTTTTTTTTTTTTTTTTTGATTGGGTATGTGTGTGAATGGGAACACATGACAAACATATTAGTGGGGTTCTCTCAAATTTAACTGCAGAAGTGGAAATATAATTTAATGTCCCTTTTTACACAAATTTCTAGGTCCATCTTTATACCCTCTTCTCCGAGGAGCTCACTGTTGCTGGTTTATTTAGAGAACTTTCATTTGGACTTAAAAAAAAAAAAAGAAAAAAATGTTGCTTGTCGGTGAAGGCTCTGTGTCCGGGGCCCGGCATCGCTCTTTGTCCGGGGCCCGGGCATCGCTCTATGTCTGGGGAGCGGCATCGCTCTGTGTCCGGGGCCCGGGCATCGCTCTGTGTCTGGGGCCCGGCATCGCTCTGTGTCTGGGGCCCGGGCATCTCTCTGTGTCCAGGGCCCGGCATCGCTCTGTCTCCGGGGCCCGGCATCGCTCTGTGTCCGCGGCCCGGCATCCCTCTGTGTCCGGGGCCTGGCATCCCTCTGGTCTCCGGGGCCCGGCATCGCTCTGTGTCCGGGGCCCGACATCGCTCAGTGTCCAGGGCCTGCCATCCCTCTGGTCTCCGGGGCTCGGCATCGCTCTGTGTCCGGGGCCTGGCATCCCTCTGGTCTCCGGGGCCCGGCATCACTCTGTGTCCGGGGCCCGGCATCGCTCTGTGTCCGGGGCCCGGCATCCCTCTGGTCTCCGGGGCCCGGCATCGCTCTGTGTCCGGGGCCTGGCATCACTCTGTGTCCGGGGCCCGGCATCCCTCTGGTCTCCGGGGCCCGGCATCGCTCTGTGTCCGGGGCCTGGCATCCCTGTGGTCTCCGGGGCCCGGCATCGCTCTGTGTCCGGGGCCTGGCATCACTCTGTGTCCGGGGCCCGGCATCCCTCTGGTCTCCGGGGCCCGGCATCGCTCTGTGTCCGGGGCCTGGCATCCCCCTGGTCTCCAGGGCCCGGCATCGCTCTGTGTCCGGGGCCCAGCATTGCTCTGTGTCCGGGGCCCGGCATCCCTCTGGTCTCCGGGGCTGTGACAGTGAAGTGTCAGTCTGCTAGGAAAATCTTCTGCAAGCTCTGGGACATTGGAATGGATTTAGAACTCTGCCTGAGGGCAGTTCACACATCACGGGCTGCAGCTTGACGTAAACTGCTCTGTGCGCTGACAAGCCGCCTCTGGATGGGGATGGATGGGTTTTATTGTTTAAGAGTTTTTTTTTTTATTATAGACAAAGTATTCCATTTTTAGTAAGGAAACCAAATCTGTGTAATTAACCCTTTGCATGACTAGGAGTTATTGGGTACCAAGACAGGAGCCATAAATAAAATTGTCCCATCAAACCTGCTCTGTGGCTCTAATTCTCAAAGCTAACACACAAGTGGACTTATTTTCAAAAAAGTGACAGTTATATTCAGTTAAAAAGCAATGAGATTTCAAAATTACAGTCAAATGGATAAGTTTAGAGAGCCTTAAGCCTCGTACACACGAGCCGATGGTTGGTCAACTGAACGTCCAACTTGGGCGATGGCGGCTGGCCTAGCGTACTGACATGAATCAAGTAATCGGCCAACAAAGCCGCACGCAGTGGCGTGTTCCGTGTTCCGAGCGTTTAATGAGGAAGTTCAGGTGAATGTGATTTGTGAATGAGGAACACAGTTACGCGACCGAACACTCCCTGGACTCCAAGCATGCGTATTTGGCCTTCCAACTTTTGGTTGGTCAACTTCTGTACACACGAGCCAACAATCGGTCAGCTCCTTGTTGGCCAGTCTAGTTCAACTTTTTGGAAATCGGCTGTAGAATCGTGCTTACACACGATCGGATTATCGGCCAACAGACTGTTGGACGACCGTTGTTGACCAACCATCGGACCGGGTGTATGGACCTTTATTCTTGAGTTAAAACTCTGTGAATTGAGCCTTCAGACACTTATAGGCAGGTGGAGTTAGCTAGTTTGCCGGTAGGTGGCTCTGTGTCAGAATAGTGTCCGGTTTCGGAAGATAGCGCCATCAGGTGCTAGGCCCCTTTTAGTGAGAACCCACCTTTAGTGATGTGATTGGTGAGTCAGTGCCCACATATGGGCCAGATTTGGAGGAGCACTAGGGCACTTGAGGCATGGAAGCCAAACACCCCATATCTGTGAAGATGTAGTCAGCAAGAGGAGGCCCTGGACAGGGCTGGAGGCTGGGAGGTAGACCTGCACCCCACAGAGTCAACTGTAGACTTCCTGACACTTGTGGAGGTGAGCGGTGTTAGGATGGGTTGCAAAAGGACTTTTAGGCCAGACCAAGAGATCCCTAAATGGGGAATCCTGGGAGAGGTGTACAAATGGAGGAGGTGACTGCAGAGATCCTATCCCAATGAGTACCTATGACCCCGGGTAGAGAGAGGCTGTTAAGCGAGGGTGGCTTACTTTAGTTTAATGGCTGCACAATGCTTTCACATGTGACTCCTGCGGACCGTCCACTAAATGTGATTGACTATGTACTGTCAAGTGACTCTGGATGGTATGTCGGTGTGATGTGAGCGTTTGTGCCATTTTTCAAATACCACCAGTAAAGTGCAGAAACTCTATTTATGAGTGGATATTAGTGGAAAAATATCCCCTTGGTGGTTAGTGGGATGGATGGCACCCTTCCAATGGTGGTCAGAATACCACTCTAACAGGTAGGTATAAAGATCTCTGGTGCCATGCCACTGGCTTCACCAAGTGCTGTTGGCCCCAGAACTATCAAGACACTCGCATATGGGGCAGCTCAAGGAAGCCCTGGACACCTTTGGAGGAACCTTAGGGTTCCATGTAACTCTCTTTAACCATTGCTGACCTACCTGATGTCATCCTGACATTTCTTGAGGGCATTCAGCTCACTAAATCTGCAAGTCATCGGTATGTTTGTTTGTTTTTTCCCCAAATTTCCCTGAGTCTGATCCCTATGGAAATGTAGGCCATGGACTTTTCATTTCCAAGCACTGCCCTCTCCCTGAGCCAGCTGTAGTCCTGTCCCTAAAAACAGGAACATGAGAGGAGGAGATAAAAATATTATTGGTGCCATGCAGCTGGCTCTGCCAAGTGGCACTGGCCCTGGAACTATGCAGGCGACATAGGATGGGAGGTCATTCAGCCACAGCTCAGGGAACCCTGGGCACCTCTGCAGGAACCCTAGGGTTCCACAGGACCCTGGATCAGAATGGTTGACCAAACTGAAGCCTTTGGAGGAATGTTAAGGTTCCCTGTAACTCATGTTGACCATGGCTGACCTACATGTTGTCATCCGTGACATTTATCAAGGGCATCCAGCTATCCGGCTCGCTAAATCTGCAAGCCCCCGGTAAGTTTTTTCTTTCCAAATTTGATTCCCATGGAAATGCAGGCCATGAACCCTCCATTTCTGAGCACCACCCTCTACCTGAGCCAGCTGTAGTCATTCCAATCAAGCAGCTAGCTCTGCCAAGTGGCATTGGCCCTAGAACCGGGGCAAGGTCATCTAGACCTCAGGGCAAACATGCCAAGCTGCACCCTCCCAAAATGTATGAGCATTATGTGTCCGCAAAAATCTGCCAACAAAAACACTGAGCACTCATCTGCATGATTACCCCCTAGGCATAAATTTCCCCCTCCCCCAGTACAAATCCGCCCCCCCCCCCTGCTACAATGCCACCTTTCAGCGCAGATCTTTGCCTCCCCCCCCATCCCCCAAATCCCCCCAGCTCAAATGCACCCACCTCCAAAAAAACACCCCTCCTAACACAAATTCTGTACCCCTAAAATTTCTGCTCCTAGTAAACATCTTCTCCTCCTGCTTCAATTCCCCCTCCCAACACAAACTACCCCCAAATCCCCCCTCTCAGTACAAATCTTTTTCCCCACTCCCAGCACAAATCCCCCTAAATCACCACTCTTAGCAACCCCCCCCCCCCGAAATGTACCCTCCTAGAACTATACTTACCCCCTGCTGCCCCAGATTACCAACAAAATTCCCCTCCCCCAATCTCCTCCCCCCTAAACCCCCATC
>BLSH010367962.1:107926-128560 GCA_018402905.1 Glandirana rugosa | reverse complement strand
AATTTCCGGTCTATTATTTTTTTTTGTTTGTCAACAGCAAGGTGGAACACAGAGATAAAAATGGGGACGCGGCAGAAGGACCTTATATCTATAGAAAATATTGTAGATGAGCCACGGCGGCAAGGCCCACTTCCCCCGTAACATTTACCTCTGTTAATGGCTTATGTACCACACCAGACCTAACGACTAGAAAAAAAACATGATTTTACCGCCTAGGATAAACGACCTTCAGCCTGTCTTGGCCACTGCTCTAAGCGACCTATCCTGTAGTTGGCCTTATCTCAGGACAACCCTAGTGAACCTCCAAAGATGTCCGTGTTGGGTGGTCAGTTTCAACTGTAATAGTTGTAGGTCAGAACCTGTACTGCGTCCAAAGATGCGCAATTGTTTCCTGAGCTGAGTATCTGAGTATAAAAGGTGCGGGGAACGGTTCTGTCCGACTTCCAGCAAATAGGATCCGCCATTTTAGTACAAAAAAAAGATCAGCAATCCAGACCACACCATGTATTCGGTAATTGTCTCCATTTACAATGCCCCCTTCACCCGGAACGGCGGCACCGAGTAGATGTTATAAAAGATATCTATATTCCAGGAAGACGGCGCAGGGGTAAAAATAGAGACACAAGGTGGAACGACAACTGTTTGTTTTTTTTTATTATCTGGCCTTTAAAAATGCATGGAATTAAACGTGTTCGTCCATGTAAGTTTAATGCGCTTGTTTATCTTCTCGCCCATAAAACGGCGCTTTGGCCCCTTGTATTTATTGCTTCTAGATACCGGAGATACCAGCGCTTAATGAAACCATTCACTTCCTTCCAGACATAACAGGTGCCTAAGGATTTGCCTCTGACTGTATTTTTATACTGCTCGAGGCTTCAGAATCAACTAGAGAGATTCTCATCCTCGTCAATTAAAAGAGAAAAATAATAATCCGCCCAAAAAGGTTTAACAGCTAACCGGTTCAGGCAGGGGCGTATCATGAAATTAGTGGGCCCGTGTGCAAGCCCACACGCTCCGATAATCCCAGATGTCAACCAGGGACAGATCATCCTTATGTGCAGTGCCCCACCCCTAGGGGCCCGTGTTCAGTGAACACCCTGCACCCATGGATGATACGCCACTGGGTTCAGGTAATTCACATTAGAGGGCTATTGGCTGGGTTTTGTGATAGAGGCGTTTGGGCTTGGTTCACCTCTACGGGTGTCTGGTAGAAATGTGCAATTTGCTTCCTTCCAAATTTGTTTTTTAACAAATTTCGTTAATTCGGAAATATCCAAATTAACGAAAACCTGTTTAATGAATTTTTCCAAATATTCCTAAATTTGAATATTTGAAAATTCGTAAATTAGAAAATCTGAAAACCCGAAAATCTGAAATAATAACTAACTAATAAGAACTTAGCTATTACATTCTAGGTATTGAAATTTCCTTTCAAATTTGGCTGTTAGTGAACGTAACGAATATGAATTTATCCAAAGCTACAAATTATCCAAAATAGCGAATGCCCGTATCTAAACGAATGGAACGTAAGAAATTAATAATATTAACCCCCCCTCCCGCCGCCCTCCGGTGCTTCTCCCGGCTCACCTGAGCGATCGGTGACCGGGAGAAGGAATCGCCTGCCGCCGGATCTTGAAGCCAGAGATTTCCGAGGGACAGATGTCCCTCGGTCATCTCTATGGCTCTCGGAGGCCCGGGCGCACGTCGTGACGTCACTTCCGGGTCTCCGAAGTAAACAACAGCCGTTAAAGGGGAAGGAAAGGCTGAGATCGTCTGTTTTTTTTTCTGATCTCAGCCTTTCCAGCCTGTAGGATAGATGTAGGGTCTTATAGACCCTGCATCTGTCCATAAAGAGGACCTGTCACTCACTTTTCCTATTACAAGGGATGTTTACATTCCTTATAATAGGAATAAAAGTGATCAAAAAAAAAAAATTAAAGTGAAAGTGTAAAAATAAAACAAAATAAAAGTAAAATAAGAAATAAATAATAAAAAAATGTTTTAAAGCGCCCCATCCCTGCGAGCTCGCGCACAGAAGTGAACGCATACGTAAATCGTACCCGCATATGTAAACGGTGTCCAAACCACACATGTGAGGTATCGCCGCGTGCATTAGAGTGAGAGTAATAATTCTAGCTCAAGACCTCCTCTGTAAATCAAAACACCTAACCTGTAAAAAATTTTAAAGCAGCGCCTATGGAGATTTTTAATAACCAATGTTCGGCGCCATTCCACAAGTTTGCGCAATTTTAAAATGTGACATGTTGGGTATCTATTTACTCGGCGTAACATCATCTTTCACATTCTGAAAAAAAAATTGGGCTAACTTTAGTGTTTTGTTTTTTTTTTTATTCACGAAACTGTTTTTTAAAAAAAAAAAAACGCGTTCGAAAAATCCCTGCGCAAATACCGCATGACATAAAAAGTTGCAACAACCGCCATTTTATTTCCTAGAATCTTTGCTAAAAAAACATATATAATGTTTGGGGGTTCTGAGTAATTTTCTAGCAAAAAAATGATGATTTGTACATGTAGGAGAGGAGTGCCAGAGGTGGCCCGGATATGAAGGGGTTAAATAACAATAATAATATCAACGTTTTATTACTATTATTATTTATTATTAATTTGTTCCGTTCCATTTTGTTTAGATGCGGCATTGGTTATTTTGGACAGTTTGTAACTTCGGATAAATTTGTATTCGTTACGTTCACTAACAGCCAAATTTGAAAGGAAATTCCAATACCTATAATTTAATAGTTAGTTATTATTAGTTAGTTAGTTAGTTAGTTATCATTTAGAATTTTTGTTCTTTCAAATTTTCGGATTTTTCCTTTCTTATTTTCGGATTTCCGGAATTACGAATTTTCGAACTGAAATCATAACGAATGATCAAAAAACGAAAAAAAAAAAAAAAAAGAATGAAACGAAAACTAATACATTTTTTGGCGGTGCACATGTCTAGTGTCTGGAACTTATTTTCCGCGTTTCACGCATGTAGGGCAGCCCGAATGGTGGGAATGCATGAAAAAGGGGCAGAAACGCACCTGAGCTTCGTGGGTTGGGCAGCCCATTCTTTTCAATGGGCTGCCCTACACACGAGAAACGTAGAAAAGAAGTCCCTGACTCTTTTCCAAAAATGCACCGCACTGAATCGCATGTTGTGGCAGCAGCATGCAGTTTGGCACGTACATGTGCAGATGCTACGTTCCCCTGAAGACGTGTATTTACACAAAACGCATTGGGCGGAGCTGCCTGTGACGTCATAGCGCACGCCCACGTTTTGAGTATAACGTTTGTTAATGCCATCTCTTGTGAATATAATTTTGAAATAGAAAACATATGCTAGTTTTCAATACTGGGCCATTTCCTCTGGGCATTACCTGTTGGATGATGGTGGAGGAGGTCTGCTGGAGCTTTTAGAAGAGGGTTGGGGCCAAGTGGTGTGATTGATCCTGGACTGCTGTCTGTTGCCCTGGGATACATCCATGCTGGATCACCCTCCTAAAACTTAGAAGTCTGATCGATCCGGTAAGCAGAGTATACATTGGTGGAGCTGTGGGTCTGTGCAGCTCCTCCAGAGTTACCATGGGTCTCTTGGCTGCTTCTCTGATGAATGCTCTCCTTGCCCGGCCGGTCAGTTTAGGTGGACGGCCATGTCTTGGTAGGTTTGCAGTTGTGCCAGACTCTTTCCATTTTCAGATGATGGATTGAACAGAGCTCCATGAGATGCTCAAAGCTTGGGATATTTTTTTATAACCTAACCCTGCTTTAAACTTCTCCACAACTTTATCCCTGACCTGTCTGGTGTGTTCCTTGGCATTCATGATGCTGTTTGTTCACTAAGGTTCTCTAACAAACCTCTGAGGGCTTCACAGAACAGCTGTATTTATACTGAGATTAAATTACACACAGGGGGACTCTATTTATTAATTAGGTGACTTCTGAAGGCAATTGGTTTCACTAGATTTTAGTTAGGGGTATCAGAGTAAAGGGGGCTAAATACAAATGCCCCCCACACTTTTCACAGATTTATTTGAAAAAAAAACTGTTGAAAACCATTTATCATTTTCCTTCCACTTCACAATTATGAGCCACTTTGTGTCGGTCTATCACATACAATCCCAATAAAATACATTGATGTTTTTGGTTGTAACATGACAAAATGTGGAAAATTTCAAGGGGTATGAATACTTTTTCTAGGCACTGTAACCAACCTAAAGAGAGCAACATTTGTTATAAGCTTTACATACTGTATACTTTGAGGCCTCATAAACACGGGCGTATCTTAAAAAATAAAAAAAAACGTCGGGCTCGACGTCAGGGAAAAAATTGGCGTTTTTCAGTGTTATGCATTGGCGTTAGTGAGCGTCAGCGTTACTAGGCATTTTTTTAACCACTTGCCGACCGCCGATCGGCATCTGACGGCGACAAGGTGGCTCTATTGCGCAAATCGCCGTCATATGACGGCGGCTGCGGGATCGAGCCTAGTGAGCGCGCGCGCCGCCGGAGGCGCGCCCGCATGCTCACTGTGTTCGGGGAGGGCCAGGGAGCGGGTGCGGCCGAGTCGATCTCCGCCGGCCACCCGCGATGCCCCCCCCAGAGTGACAGAACGGAGGTCCGTGTAAGCAAACACGGACCTCCGTTCTGTGAGAGGGAAGGGCTGTGATCACAGCCTTCCTCTATATGGAGGCTGTGATCGCTTCCCTTCCCCAGCTAGGGCAGTCCCCCCACAGTTAGAACACGCCCAGGGAACACTGTTAACCCTTAGAGCGCCCCCTGCAGGTTAACCCCTTCACTGCCAATGGCATTTACACAGTAATCAGTGCATTTTTATAGCACTGATCGCTGTATAAATGCCAATGGTCCCAAAAAAGTGTCAAAATGGTCCGACATGTCCGCCGCAATATCGCAGTACCGCTAAAAATCGCAGATCGCTGCCATTAGTAGTAAAAAATAAAAACCCCAAAAATGAATTCTCATCATCCGTAAACCCTACCACTTTTGCGCAAACCAATCAATAAACGCCGATTGCGATTTTTTTATCACAAATATGAGGAAGAATATAAATCGGCCAAAACCAATGAAAAAAAATGTTTTTTTATATATTTTTTTTGGATTTGTATTTTAGCAAAAAGTAAGAAATTTGGGTTTTTTTGCAAAATTGTCGCTCTTCTTTTGTTTATAGCGGCGATCAGAAATGACGCAGCTGTGATCAAATACCACCAAAAGAAAGCTCTGTTTGTGGGAAAAAAAGGACGCAAATTTAGTTTGGGTACAAGGTCGCACGACCGCACAATTTTCAGTTAAAGCGACGCAGTGCCGAATCGCAAAAAGGGCTCCGGTCCTAAAGCTGGAAATCCTTCCGGGGCTGAAGTGGTTAAAAAAAAAATCAGCCCTCTGCTATTTTTCAACCTAAAAACGTCGGCGTCAAAAAACGCCGGTTAACGATGGTACGGCGTTAGTGGGCATTTCGCAAAAAAACGCCAAAAGGTTACAGCCTCAGAACGCGCTGGCCGTGGGTTCTAGTTACAGCTCACTGACGCCCTCTACAGCTCAAAAACGCTGGCGATTTTATGGGGCCATTGGCTAACATAGAGAGCTGCAAAAAAATGCCAGAAAACGCCGTCGTCAAAAAACGTCCGTGTTTATGAGGCCTAACTATTTAAGGATTTTGAAAGTAAGAGATACATCATCAAACACTTCAAGAAAGTCTCTAGGACATATCTCCTACGCCTCGCTCCTCTTCCCCTTCCGTTGCTTTCCAGTTGTTGCTGGCACTTAGCAGCTGTCAAAATGACGGCCGGTAATTGCTTTGTATTGGTAGTATAATAGCTGCTCCTGTGCAGATTGTCTGCAGTTGTCATTAAGTAAATGCAATGTAACAACGTACTGTTACATTGTATTTACTATCTTATTCATGTGTAGATCAAAGGTGGGACCCTTTATCCAGTAAATGGTTGATGAAACCTTACAACTAAAAAAAAAAAATGCATTTTTTAAAAATAAAATTTTTTTTTTTTTTTTTATTTAACCGCTAATTAACCCTAAGTTAAGCCTAATCAACCCAAATTTACTCTTTCCTCCCATTCTCAACATATCTTATTATGCTTCTGCTGATTTTTTATCATTAGTCATTTTTTTTATCTTCATTCCTTTTGTTTTTTATTTTTTCAGTGTTGCAATAAAAATGTTCAGGTGATCCTGCGCAGAACTGTGGCCCTATAGCAGTAAAACTGCTAGGGCGGTCGGCAAGATTAACTCTTTCCTCCCATTCTCAGCATAGCTTATGGCTCTGCTAATTTTTTTTATCATTGTCAATTTTTTTTTTTTTTTTCACTTTATTTTTTTCAGTGTTGCATTGAAAATGTTCAAAAACGTCATTTAAAATGGGACAAATTAAAGAATATAAAATGCATATTTCTGATTATAGAAAAACATTTTTGTTTTAAACGAAGGCCGGGCAAAATAGGAAAAAAGTTTGCTGCATCTAGCGGGCACCTAACCAAATGAGGCCTAGTAAATGCCAATTTCTGCACTCAAAATAGCATCGGTCAGACACCTGCCCTCCCTATAATTTTCTAGGAAGGGCCTAAAGCCTCGTACACACGGGACGACGATCGTCTCAAATCGTATGTTGGATAATGTAACTTGCATACTGACTGCACTACACGATCGTACGACCACAGAAAGAACGTTCAGGTGCATGTAATTAGCGTCCGGCCGTTCCTGACTTCTGAGCATGCGTGTTTTGCACAATACAACTTGTTGTACCAACTGCTCTGTACACACGGTACAACGGTCGTATGAGCGCTTGTTGGTACGACCAAGTTTTCTAGTTTGCTCATACAACTCCCCTTGTACGACCGTCGTATGTCGGCTGTTCTAATCGAGCATACGAACGATCGATTTCGCATACAACGGTCGTTCATGCGACCTGTTGTATACGATCGTTGTCCCGTGTGTACGAGGCTTTAGAGACCCTGTCACCTTGTCAACTTAGAAAAAATGAGGCAAGCAATCAAGTATTATCAATGCTTATTTGCCGCGTTTTACATTTCCATAAACATTTTTTTTTTTTATTGACATGCAACCTGCCTTCGTCCATTAGGGGTGCCTGGGCGCCACACCCTCTATCCTCGCCTCCCCTATATGCATAATAGATAGATTCATGCATATCAGGAATCTATCTATGGCCACCGCGGCCACCCCCTATTCATGCGTCTGGCCCCTTTCAGGACGCTGGGCGCCTAAATTACAGCGGCGGCGTTGTTTTTTTTTAAGCACCTGATTAGAGCCAGAGGCTCTAATAGGCTTCAAAGTAGGGTGGACTCATTGCGCCATGAACCCACCCAGGTGTTACAACAGCGAATGAATATTGTATTGTAGTGTTGTAACACTGATCCTCAATCTGACCAATCAGAAGCGGGTGTGAGACCCGTTTTCTGATTTGCCAAAAAGGCTCCCAATCGGCCGCCAAGTAAGAGGGAGGAAACGGAAGCCGTCGCTGCCATGGAGACCGTTGGAGAGCAGGGGAACCGGGGGGGGGGGGGGGGTCACCGTCGAGCATGGGAAGCCACGATGGGGTAAGTGTAACAGACTGATGGGGAGGGGGGGCTTGGGGTGTCAGAGGCATAATGCTGCCCCCCCTCAAAAAAAATTCCTCCAGCCGCCACTGCTCTGTGCCCTGTGCCCTTCCACAGAGTGTTAATTTTGTAGCACAGTCCCCTCCCCCCTTGCACACCTCTCCTCTACTGGGAAAGCCTGACTGCTGTCTGTGCTGGCCTAGCTCCTCTGCTCCCCCCCCCCTTCACCTCTCTACATAAACTTTTTTTTTATAGCTGTGGGGGGGGAGGGTCAAAGGGTAATGCTATAACATATCAGTTGAGTGACAGCTGTGAGTCTACTTTGACTGCTGACATCACATCCAAGATGGCGGCACCCAGCAGCAGTTTCAGGGCTTTTGGATGTCTATAAATAATAAATAGTATGCAAACAATGCACATGACTATAATTTTATGAGATGATTTTTGTTGCAATGAATGACCTGGTGACAGGGTCACCCTAACATGACAACCATCTCTCAATTTGGCTCCCAGGGTGGGTGACACCCCTCTGAAGTTGGCGCACTGGGCACATGTCCCCCTGTGCCCCCCCTAGTTTCAGCCCTGCAGTTAGGCTCCATTCACACCTGGGTTCCAGCCAGAATCGGGCAGTCCTGCCCACAATTCCAGAATCAGGTCGCGAGATGCGTTTGCGATGCCATTACTTCTTAACAGCACCCCAATCGTGGTGCGATTTTGCCACGGTTGTCGCGTGATTAATTGCGCTGCAAACATGGCAAATCGCAACTCGCAGCTCTGTCGCCCAAAAGAAGCTCCTGCTCCTTTTTGAGCGTCAAGCTTGGCGCCAGGGGCGTTGCTAGGGGGTGGCTATTGGGGCTACAGCCCCGAGTCTGGGGCCTATAGCCCCGAGTCTCTTACAGGGTGGGTGCAGTTCTGCAATTTGCAGGTATGTCTCAGTCCGGAATGCAGGAGGCAGGGGCAGACTGAGCCGTGGTAGCACTCGCCTCCACCTGATGTATGGGGAGGCTCTCTGAGTACCCTGATGTATGGGGAGGAACTCTTAAGACCCGGATATATGGGGAGGTTCTCTGGGGACCCTGATATATAGGGGGGTTCTCTGGGGACCCTGATGTAAGGTGGGGCTCTCTGTGGACCCTGATGTAAGGAAGAGGCTCTCTGTGGACCCTGATGTAAGGAAGGGCCTCTCTGGGGACCCTGTTGTAAGGAAGGGACTCTCTGGGGACCCAGATGTAAGGAAGGGGCTCTCTGGGGACCCAGATGTAAGGAAGGGGCTCTCTGGGGACACTGATGTAAATGGGGGGGCTCTCTGGGGACCCTGATGTAAGGGGGATCCGCACTCATAAATTTAACGATCTATATATATATATATATATATATATATATACACACACACACACACGCAAACATGTATATTATATACATGTGTATGCCCGCCCAAGGGTATGACTCTACTTTGCTGCTATGGGCTCTAGCCCCAGATCTTTTGTAGACCTAGCAATGCCCCTGCTTGGCGCGTTGCGATTTTGCCGCGATCGCAGCGCGATTTATCATTCGACAGCCGCAATTTGCTGCAATTCTAGAATCGCGAACAGAACCGCCCAATTCTGCCTGCGATTCCGGAATGCCCAGCTGTGAATGGAGCCTAACAATCTGCTAAGAGTAACACAGGCAGTTCTTATTTCAGACATTCTGATCTATGAGGTCCACAGTGACGGGCAAATCTTCCATCATGTAGTAAAACGAGTGTATAATACCGCAGCAAATTAAGTGGAAATGACTGATTGGTTGAGGTTCTCCCAGCCTGTGATAATATCCAGGAGCGCAGTCATCAATCAGAAATTAATTAAGCTCATTATCTCTCCCGAGATCTGTTTACCAATCAGTCGCCGCAGATTTGGATTTAATAATAGGAAACATTGTTTTTATTCTCTAATTTTCCTCTCTTCCTCACAATGTGCATCTGGGGCTGTCTGACAGGCGGCACAATGGAGGAGCGCTCGCCGTGTCTGAAGAATACCAGGCTCTTCCGTTACACGAATTCCTCCAAAAAACAACAGACGCCATGAAGTCATTGTGAGCGCGCTCTGCGGGAGACAGCGCAGAGGAAACGCATGGAGGATGCACACACAGGCTGGGGGGTTACATGTCCCCTTACTGCTGGAACACTCATACTGGAGAGATTCATTTATCATTACAGATATTTATATAGTGCCAACAGTTTATACAGCGCTTTACAGATTCTACATTCACATCACTTTCTGCTGTCAAGGAGCTTACAATCTAAGGTGCCTACCTACCTCCCATACGCATACGTCTATCTGAACAGGAGCCAATAACCTCCCAGCATGTTCTGTGTGGAGTATTGGAGGAACAAATACTCATTCACAGGGAGAACAGGCAAACTCCATGCAAATAGTGCCGTGGCCATGGATTGAAACCGGGACCCCGGTGCTGTAAGGTAGAAGAGCCATTGATAAGTTTATAAGTCTTCTATTGCTGGCATGCCCATATTGGAAAGAGAAGATAGATAAATAGAATGTAGAGTTTATGGTTGTGGCCAAAAAGCTAAATTTTGGTCTCATCACTCCAAATGACTTTGTGCCAGAAGGTTTGAGTCTTGTCTCTGTGCTGTTTGGCGTATTGTAAGCTGGATACTTTGTGACATTTGCGTAGTAATGGCTTTCTTCTGGCGACTCGACCATGCAGTCTATCTTTCTTCAAATGCCTCCTTATTGTGCATCTTGAAACGGCCACACCACATGTTTTCAGAGAGTCCTGTATTTCACCTGAAGTTATTTGTGGCTGTAATTTTAGTTGGTTTTCCTGGCCGTAGTTTGGTTTTAACAGAACCCCTCATTTTATACTTCTTGAAAATGAAAGATAGATAGATAGATAGATAGATAGATAGATAGATAGATAGATAGATAGATAGATAGATAGATTCGTGGAAATAAGGATTGATTGATTGATTGATTGATTGATTGATTGATTGATTGATTGATAAGTTTATACCTCTTATATTGCTGGCATGCCCATATTGGAAGGAGAAGAAAGATAGATAGATAGATTTGTGGAAATAAGGACTGATTGATTGATATGTTTATAAGTCTTCTATTGCTGGCATGCCCATATTGGAAAGAGAAGATAGATAAATAGAATGTAGAGTTTATGGTTGTGGCCAAAAAGCTCAGTTTTATTTTTTTGTAATTTCATTACTTTGTGCCAGAAGGTTTGAGGCTGGTCTCTGTGCTGTTTGGCGTATTGTAAGAAGGATACTTTGTGGCATTTGCATAGTAATGGCTTTCTTCTGGCGACTCGACCATGCAGCCCATCTTTCCTCAAGTGCCTCCTTATTGTGCATCTTGAAACAACCACACCACATGTTTTCAGAGAGTCCTGTAGGTCACCTGAAGTTATTTGTGGCAGTTGTGGCTGAAATTTTAGTTGATCTACCTGACCGTTATTTGGTTTCTACAGAATCCCTCATTTTCCACTTCTTAGAGTTTGAACACTGCTGACTGGCATTCTCGATTCCTTGGATATCTTTTTATATCTCTTTCCTGTTTTATAAAGTTCAACTACCTTTTCCTGCAGATCCTTTGACAATTCTTTTGCTTTCCCCATGACTCAGAATCCAGAAACGTCAGTGCAGCACTGGATGAAAGATGCAAGGGTCTGTCAGGAGTCCAGAAACTCATTGACCTTTTATACACACTAATTACAAGCAAACAGATCACAGGTGAGGGTGGTTACCTTTAATAGCCATTCAAACCCCTTTGTGTCAACTTGTGTGCATGTTATCAGGCCAAAATCACCAGGGTATGTAAACTTTTGATCAGGGTCATTTGGGTAGTTTCTGTTGTCATTATGATTTAAAAAGAGTAAACACAGTTGATTGATAATAAATGGCTTCAGCCATGAGTGAAAGAAACGTTTTTGTGTTATCATTCATATTCTCTGAAAAATGGCCAAGAAATCATAAATTCTGCCAGGGTATGTAAATTTATGAGCACAACTGTACTTTTAGCAGGATCTTATTAGAACACTGAAAGTGCACCAGGTGACTATAATGAATCCAACCCTCCCATTCAGAATCAGTCTGCAAAGGAACAAATTGCTACAAAGTAGATAGAACCCTTGCAATGTACATAGATCACCCAGAGGGGATTGCTTTTGATTCAACAAAAGTGGAGTAGAAGCTAAACTGGTCAAGACACAGCAGACAGAATTCCTCTATCAGGACCCTGGACAGCAGAAAGCCAGACTGAAGGGAGCCTGCACTGGGAGAAATATTTGGGCTTCAATTGAAGACCTCTTCTTTTGAAAATGTATTCCTGTCAGGTTTATTATGTATTTTAATTTGCTGATCACTTTTGTGGATAATAGTATCTGAATTTTACTGGCTGTGTCTTTGTTCAGATAGATACATAGAATTAATCATGGAAATATTGATTAGGATTTACAACACTACTGCTAGGACATTCATATTTGAGGGAGAAGGCAGATAGATAGATAGATAGATAGATAGATAGATAGATAGATAGATAGATAGATAGATAGATAGGTAGGTAGGTAGGTAGGTAGGTAGGTAGATAGATAGATAGATAGATAGATAGATAGATAGATAGATAGCCAAGACCCAGCGAGACTTCTATCAGGACCATGAACAGCAACAAGCCAGATTGAAGGAAACCAGTACTAAGAGATACACTATATTACCAAAAGTATTGGGACACCTACCTTTACATGCACATGAACTTTAATGGCATTCCAGTCTTAGTCCATAGGGTTCAATATTGAGTTGGCCCACCCTTTGCTGCTATAACAGCTTCAACTCTTCTGGGAAGGCCGTCCACAAGGTTTAGGAGTGTCTATGGGAATGTTTGACCATTCTTCCAGAAGTGCATTTGTGATGTCAGGCACTGATGTTGGACGAGAAGGCCTGGTTTGCAGTCTCCGCTCTATTTCATCCCAAAGGTGTTCTATCGGGTTGAGGTCAGGACTCTGTGCAGCCCAGTCAAGTTCCTCCACCCCAAACTCACTCCTCCATGTCTTTATGGACCTTGCTTTGTGCAGTGGTGGGCAGTCATGTTGGAACAGGAAGGGGCCATCCCCAAACTCTTCCCACAAAGTTGGGAGCATGAAATTATCCAAAATGTCTTGGTATGCTGATGCCCTAAATGTTCCCTTTACTGTAACTAAGGTGCCAAGCCCAGCCCCTGATGAACAACCCCGCACCATAATCCCCCCTCCACCAAATGATTTTGACCAGTGCACAAAGCAAGGTCCATAAAGACATGGATGAGTGAGTTTGGGGTGGAGGAACTTGACTGGCCTGCACAGAGTCCTGTCCTCAACGCGATAGAACACCTTTGGGATGAATTAGAGTGGAGACTGTGAGCCAGGCCTTCTCATCCAACATCAGTGCCTGACCTCACAAATGCTCTTCTGGAAGAATGGTCAAACATTCCCATAGACACTCCTAAACCTTGTGGACAGCCTTCCCAGAAGAGTTGAAGCTGTTATAGCTGCAAAGGGTGGGCCAACTCATTATTGAAAGCTATGGAATAAGACTGGGATGCCAATAAAGTTAATGTTCCTGTAAAGGCAGGCGTCCCAATACTTTTGGTAATATAGTGTATATGTAGGCTTCCATTGAAAATTTCTAAAGACAGGTTTGGTATTTCTTAGTGCCCCTACCCCCTTCCCTCCTTGGATTTTGCTTTGCTTTGTAGCTTCTTTCCAACTCATATGCTATGTAGGCGGGTGAGATCTCATCATATACTGTTATTAAAGGAAACCCATCATGAGTGAAATATGGGGGTGCCATTCTCTAAAAATGATAGTTGCCTGGCTGTTTAGCCAACTCTTAGGTTGCAGTAGCTTCTGAGTCACAAAGGACAAATATGCAAATCTTGAAAGTCAGAGAAAAAGTCAGAATCCCTTCTCTACATACAGTATGTATCCTAAGTCAGTAATTCGAAGTCGTGAGGCAAGAAGGTCAGCATGACAGCCAGGTAAGTAGCATTTTCAGAAGGAGGCAACCTCTGTGTTTTTCTCATGGAAGATCCCTTTAAGAGGCAACTCTGATCAATAGTCACCTCTTAGGATGAAGTTGGGTTATTAGAGCTGCTGCCAACATGATGGATAAAGGTGAGCCTTCCGACCTGTGAGGAGGACATGAATGAAGAGTCAACGCTGAAATGTCCAGAGGAAACCCATAAATCTTTCCAAATTCTCTCTACGGTGCTGATGTTGTCGGCCATAGAAGTAAGGACAGTCCATGTCCTAGCCTACCCCCTCCCCCCCAATCTCCATTGGCAATATGCTTCATCTTAATGGAGTTCAGCCAAGAGGTTTTACTGAAGGAAGACCATGTGGAAAGGACGGCAACATCATTTTAGTATTGGTGAGGACAGGGATGGGAATCTTACATTACAGAAAATGAATGATATTCACCGTGAGTCAATAAACCTCAGAGACACAAGGGTGAAATACACAGAACCGTCTTATCTGCCGAATGATTGAAAATTCCGTCCAGCCACCATTGATTCATACACCACTTCCAGACAGGGGGTGACACCATTTGATGTTATAGAATCCAGTGGTGTCACCATTCCCACCCCAGCCTGCTGATTGGTCAAGAATAAATTCTAAGATGAGGTGGGGCCAAGGTACTGGATATGAATTCTCTACCAATAAATTGGTTTGGCAGTTCTCTACAAAGCGGGGCTCCCTAAAAATAGGGGTTGCCCAAATTGAGTTGTCCTTTTACAGCTGCATGAGAAAAAAAAAAGTGTCAAACAAAGGATCCAAGAGTCCACAAATGATTTATTAGTTCAGTAAGTGACCATGGAAATAGGCATCCAACGCATTTCGAGGGCCAAAGATCTCTACTTCCTCAGGGATTACTATAGAATTAAAGCCTAACTATAACTTTCCCTTAAGGCTGGATTCACACCATTGCGGTGCGAATTCCAGCCTGTCTGCTGCTGAGAAGGGGCGGAGCCGCCATTCGGCGGCTCATGTCCGTTCTCGCAGCGCATCAGCTGCTCGGGGAGGGAGGGGGGAGGGAGGGGGGATGCAGCGAGGAGGGTTAAAATCCCTGCAAAATCGCTGTTCAATGCGGAGCACATCTCCGTGTTAGATGCGCTCCCATTGAACTCAACAGGCTGGGAATTCGCACCGCATTGCACAAAAATCGTGTGCGGTTTTTGTGCAATGCGGAGTGCGAATGCACCGCACATATGTGAACCGGACACATTGAAAACAATGTGTTTTTAAGTGTCCTGCGAATTGGATGCGGTTTAAGCCGCATCCAATTCGCATAGGTGTGAACCCAGCCTCATAATGTTTCCTCCCCTCTCCTCTTGCCTATCTTACCTAACCTGTATAAAAAAGACCTGTGTTCTTACCTATTTTTAATCCTGTCCGGTCACATGATCTCGCACCTCCAAAGCCCAATTTGGACATTTTCACTTAGGGGTGTACTCCCTTTTGTTGCCAGCGGTTTAGACATTAATGGCTGTGTGTTGAGTTATTTTGAGGGGACAGCAAATTTACACTGTTATACAAGCTGTGCACTCACTACTTTACATTGTAGCAAAGTGTCATTTCTTCAGTGTTGTCACATGAAAAGATAGAATAAAATATTTACACAAATGTGAGGGGTGTACTTACTTTTGTGAGATACTGTATATAAATATATATATATATATATACAGCAGCCCTAAAAATCTCCACTCGCCTGCACACATTTGGTGAGTGGAATTTAGTGGAGGGTGAATGCGGAGCAGGGGTGGACTGGGCTGACAGGTTCCTAGCTGATTGCTTCTGGCAGAAGCGGTGCGACTATCAGAGCAGCATGGAGGGGGGCTTCCTGATGGGGCTGCACTTATAAGCTGCACTGATGAGGCTGCACTGATGGGCACTGATGAGGCTGCACTGATGGACACTGATGAGGCTGCACTGATGGCACTCTACTGATGGGGACTGATCGGCTGCACTGATGGGCTGCACTGATAGGCTTTATGTTAATATTGATAAAGTTGTTTTTAATATTTATTTTTGGAACTTAATTCTGCATAGAACATTTAACAGTGTACATTCATGAGATAATTTCTGAGGGCGTGTTTAGGGGCGAACTTAGGGGCAGGGTTGGGTGGGGTGGGGCAACTGGTGGCGAGTAACTCTTAAGGCCTGGCTAGTAGCTCAGGACTTGAAATGTTGAGCCCTGTATACAGTATATATATATATGGTCTGGTCCCAGTTTGCTAGTGTAACAACATGGATTTGGCCATCCTTGCTGCTGATTTCTGACATCACAGGGTGTCCCTGTGTCAGTGAGCGGCTTCTGCAGGGGCGAGGAGGGAGCACATCGGTGGTACATTGGTGTGAACCACCCCTTAGACTTTAGAACCACTTTAGAAGCACACTGGATATCTGCCAGATGCAGAATTTTTTTTCACTTACCAACAGTGGCGGAACTACCAGGGTCGCAGAGGTCGCACTTGCGACCAGGCGCTGGTGTTCTGCCACTGTGGGGGGGCCCAAGACAGAACATGTGAAAGGGTCCCCCTGTGGGACCATAAGGCTTGGTTAGCATTGCTGTTACCCTTAACCCTGGCTCACACCTATGCAGTTTGTTTTTGATCCGTTTCGGCAGTGGTTTTTTTTTGTGTTTTTGCACATACGCTTTTGAAGTGTTTTTCACACATTTTTGGGTTTTATGCTTTTTTGTTTCTTTGCAATTTGTTGTTGGGCAGATTAAAAACACAAAATGCCGCAAAAATGCAGCAAAATATCAGCAAAAATGCACTACATGTTTTTCTGTAGCTTCTCCATCCATGAAGTCTATTGAACCAAAAATGCTTTGTTGGTCCCTGACTCTTTCTGAAAATGCAGAGGCTGAAAAAGCATAGATGTGAACGTGTCCCACAGGAAACCATGTATAATGGACTGTAGTGCATTTCTGCAAAAAGCGCTAAAAAAGCGCATAGGGGTGAACCAGGTCTTAAGTTGTGCGACTTGCTTGTGATTTGCTTGCAACTTTTGTGATTTTGCATTGCAGTCAAATTGCACCAAAGTTGCAGTAAAGTGCAGGTGCCTTTTTTTGTTGTTGCGACTTGAGACGCATTCCAGCACCCATTGAAATTAATGTTTTGACTTGTCATGCGACTTTTTGTGCTGCAAATTGCATTATAAATCGCAGCAGTATTAACAGGGCTTATAAAGGGTTCTGCAGTGGGTATAAAGGGCCCCGGGATCAGTAGCAAGGGCCCTAGTACCAGCGGATAGGGCTGCAACGGTCAGGGGAGGCCTTTGCGGTTTCTTGCACTGGGGCCCAGAAGGTTCTAGTTACGTCTCTCTTACCGCGTTTTCAAAGTGATAAAACATGGGAAATGCGTCCGTATTGGAGAGATGCCCTGAATATTTTTTTTTTTCATTATTTTGCCTCGACACACCTTAAACGTTTGAATTAAGGAAAAACGATTCTGCACTCATCAAGCCGCATACAATAGTTGGGTAATAAGCGCGGCGCATCAGCACTTCTCCAAAATGTGTAGGAATTGTAAGCAAGTCATTAATCAAGGCTCAGACGCGGCCTGAAAAGGATATTTTTGTTACTTAAACGAGCGATGTCCCAGCTCTGCGCTCCAATCTCCTGCGGCACGCAGAAAAGGGATTGAGAACAATAAGACAGAGGTGCTGCAATTACTTCCAAAACGGCTTTTCCTCTCAACAATTTCATGCTCTAAAACTTGATAGATTGTAGCTTCCGCGATAAGGCGTTGGGTTGGCCGTCGCCGAGAATAGACGCGGCGCAGGTCATATTCAACAGAACCAGCAGCCATTAAATTACAAAACGTCTGTAGTTCACAATGCCTTAAACATTCATTAGATATGAAATTAAATGATTTAGCCCCCCCTCCCCCTCCACCTTCCAGCTTCATTCTTTATATTGTCCTTAAAGAAGATTTGCGTTAAGTACTGTTTGTATCTAAACCGGCCAATTGGAATATTCCCAGTGCACTGTCAGGTAGACAGTTCATTTTTAAAGCTGAATTTTGGGCGCAATGCCTGCAGAAAACTACAGGAGGGGACGGAGACCAGACCAGTGTCCCTGCACAAGAAGTGAGAGCAGAATTGCGGGAGGAGAAAGACATGGATGAGCGAGTTTGGGGTGGAGGAACTTGACTGGTCCTGCACAGAGTCCTGACCTCAACCCGATAGACCACCTTTGGGATGAATTAGAGCGCAGACTGCTAGCCAGGCCTTCTCATCCAACATCAGTGCCTGACCTCACAAATGCTCTCTTAGAAGAATGGTCAAACATTCCCATAGACACTCCTAAACCTTGTGGACAGCCTTCCCAGAACAGTTGAAGCGGTTATAGCTGCAAAGGGTGGGCCAACTCAATATTGAACTCTACTAAGAGTGGGATGCCATTAACCACTTGCTTACTGGGCACTTAAACCCCCCTCCTGCCCAGACCAATTTTAGGCTTTCAGCGCTGTCGCATTTTGAATGACAATTGCGCGGTCATGCGGCGTTGTACCCAAACAAATTTTATATAATTTTTTCCCCACAAATAGAGCTTTATTTTGGTGGTATTTGATCATCTCTACGGTTTTTATTTTTTGCGATATAAACAAACAGAGAGCGACAATTTTGAAAAAAAGAACAATATTTTTTACTTGTTGCTATAATATATATCCAAAAAAATATATATATATATTCATCGGGTTTGGCCAATATATATTCTTCTACATATTTTTGGTAAAAAAAATTGCAATCGGCGTTTATTGATTGGTTTGCACAAAAGTTACTGCGTCTACAAACTATGGGAATTGATTTATGGCGTTTTTATTATTTATTTTTTTTACTAGTAATGGCAGCGATCTGCGATTTTTATTGGGACTGCGATATTGGGGTGGACATGTCGGACATGTTTGACAATTTTTTGGGACCAATGACATTCATACAGAGATCAGAAATTTAAATGTCCACTGATTACTGTATAAATGTCATTGGCAGTGAAGGGGTTAACCTGCAGGGGGCAGTGAAGGGGTTAACTGTGTTCCCTGGGTGTGTTCTAACTGTGTGGGGGCGGGGCTGGCCGGGACATAACAGATCTAACTGATCCCAGTCACAGGGATCAGTAGATCTGCTATGTCCCCATTCACGGAACGGAGAACTGCCGTGTTTACATCGGCGGTTGCCCGTTCTGCAGCTGTGACAGGCGATCGCGAGTCACGAGCGGACATTGAGTCTGCCTGGACTGCGGGCGCGCAGAGTGCGGCGGCCGCGCGCGCTGGGAGCGCGCACAAGGGCAGGATGTCCATGGACGTCCACCCGGAAATTGAGATCCGCGCTGTAGCCGTCTTTCGGCTATAGCGCAGATCTGAATGGGTTAAAGTTCATGTGCGTGTAAAGGCAGTCGTCCCGATACTTTTGGTTATATAGTGTGTGCGTGTGTGTATATATATATATATATTCAATAAAAGCTTTGGTCTCATGTTGTCAAAGCCCTCAGAACACGTTGGTCTTGCTGCACAGGTGTCTAAAATAAGATTTAACTGATGAGCAGTAACGTTGTTACCCTCTCCCCTGCTGCTTCTCTGAAATCCCTTCCCTGCAAAAGCAATTTGGAAGACATAATAGAAAATTAATTCATGACATCACTGACCTAAATTTAGAGGGAAAGACAATAAAAAGTAGAAATTAGATTAAAATTGCTTTCTGGGACATGAAAGCCGCAAATGATTCAAAGTTTCCTTAGAACGAACATTTTCTTTTCTTTTTTTCCCGCTATGGCGGTAATCTGTGGAACCGGGTAACGAACAACACACCTGCAAATATTAATGCGCCCCGTCATCAGTCACTGCCTGTCAGTGTCAAACAATCCAATTATAGCCAGCAATGCTTGTAGAATATTGATCCGCCGCATATTTACAGACGGGAAGAGATCATTTTCTCTGGTTGGCTAAGTGGTATTAAAGTGGAACTCCGCTTAGCAGAATTTGCAGCTAAACTGACCAAGCAAGTGTAGCCCTCGTTAGAGGGGAGGTTATGAGAAATGGTCCTCCTCAAACAGGATATTGCACTAAACCTGAAGGTAAATAAGAGAACGGGAATCTTCATGATAATAAAGTTGTCCGGTGCTCCACCCAGGACAGAGGGGATTCCCTTCCTGAGTAATTAACCAGTAATAAAATCAAAGTAAATGGAGGAACTACTGCAACCAGCATAGAACATTAACCATAACTACATAGATGCACACCCATATAGAAATAATACAAGCTTTTACATAAGAAAAAAATAAAAACAGTACATACATCCAATGTACACACAGGTATTATCAGCAAAGGGCCCGATAGGAGTCCTGGCAGAATTGTGCACATATATATTGTTATTAACCACTTCCTTACTGGGCACTTAAACCCCCCTCCTGCCCGGACCAATTTTCAGTTTTCAGCGCTGTCGCTCTTTGAATGACAATTGCGCGGTCGTGCGACGTTGTACCCAAACAAAATTGGCGTCCTTTTTTTCCCACAAATAGAGCTTTCTTTTGGTGGTATTTGATCGCCTCTGCGTCATTTCTGATCGCCGCTATAAACAAAAAAAGAGCAACAATTTTGAAAAAAAACAATATTTTTTTACTTTTTGCTATAATATATATCCAAAAATAAAAAATAAAAAACAAATTTATTCATCAGTTTTGGCCGACATATATTCTTCTACATATTTTTGGTTAAAAAAATCGCAATCTCCGTTTATTGATTGGGTTGCGCAAAAGTTATAGCGTCTACAAACTATGGACATTGATTTATGGCGTTTTTATTATTTTATTTTTTTTTTTACTGGTAATGGCGGCGATCTGCGATTTTTATCGGTACTGCGATATCGGGGCGGACATGTCGGAGGTTTTTGACACTTTTTTGGGACCAATGACATTTATACAGCGATCAGAAATTTAAATGTCCACTGATTACTGTATAAATGTCATTGGCAGTGAAGGGGTTAACCTGCTTTTTTTTTTTATTTTATT
>BLSH010367962.1:70785-81724 GCA_018402905.1 Glandirana rugosa | reverse complement strand
AGGACTCACACCTCCTCAAATCGGGATCTACACCTCCTCAAGTCAGGATCCACACCTCCTCAATTCAGGAACTACACCTCCTCAAATCAAGATTTACACCTCCTCAAGTCAGGATACACACATCTAGGGCTAAACTCCTCCACACTCAGGACTGAACTCCTCCACATCTAGGACTAAACTCCTCCACACCTACAACTGAACTCCTCCACATCTAGGACTGAACTCCTCCTCATCTAGAACTGAACTCCTCCACATCTAGGACTGAACTCCTCCACATCTAGGACTGAACTCCTCCACATCTAGGACTGAACTCCTCCACATCTAGGACTGAACTCCTCCACTGAAATCCTGAAGATTCTAGTTGCACACGAATCCAAATATCATATTCCTTAATGTATAAAGTGCATCCTCGTGACTCTTCCTAGTATTCCATTAGACAGTGGTGTATTTTGCCGCAGATGTCCATTTAGAAAGCTTCTAAGCATATGACACGATGTAGAGAGGGCTAAGGACAGGACGCAGCTTTCCGGAACAAAGACACTTTCCTTCTGCTGATGACATGGCGGCACATAGCGCTGTACCCTTGCCGCTGTGTGGAGAGTCAGCTAAAAGCAAAATACGCTTCTGAAATCTTTTCTGGAGGATAGAGAGTCAGTTTTGGGCACTAGAAGAGAAAGAACTTTATTATACTAAGTAGCTTTTATTTCAGTATATCGTTTTTTGGCAATACAAAAAAGATTTTAAAAAAGTATTTATAGAATGACATTTAGGGTAGTGGGGGGGGGGGGTTATTTACTAAAGGAAAATCCACTGTGCACTACAAGGCGGACATGCAAGGAAAATATAAAACAGCATTTTTGCTTGCACATGATTGGATGATAGAAATCAGCACAGTTTCCCCTCATTTCATATCTTGCCCTCAGATCCACATGACTGCACTTGCAGTGCATTTGTAGTGCACAGTGGATTTGCCTTTAGTAAATCAACCCCTATTATAGTGTGTATTTAAAGCGGAGTTCCTCCCAAAAGTGGAAGCTCTGCCAATCTGCCTCCTCCCCCCCCCCTCCGGTGCCACCTTTTGGAGGGGGGAGCGGGTACCTGTTTTTGACAGGTACCCGTCCCCACTTCGGAGAGATCTCAAGATCACTGAGAAGTTGGGCCCCCCTCCTCCTTCCCCCGCCATTCAGAAAGTGCAGCACGCTTCGCGCATGCGCAGTAGGGTACCAGCTGTGAAGCTGCAACGCTTCACTGCTGGTTTCCCTTACAGGCAATGGTGGTGGCAGCAACCGAGTGCAGATAGAAACATTGGCAGAGGTGCCGCCATCGCCGGATTCCAGGACAGGTAAGTGTCCTAATATTAAAAGTCAGTAGCCACAGTATGTGTAGCTGCTAACTTTTAATTTTTTGCTGGGGGGGGGGGGGTTTAGTCAATGTGTGACTCTGTAGTCATGTGGGCTGCACCAATAAGGAAAAGGAGGAGATGAAGAGCTTAGAAGGGAACTGAAATATGAGCATGCTCCGTAGAGGACACCAGCTGGTCTACACAATCTCAGCCTGGAATGGGAACACAGAGAAGATGGGAGGGACAGCTGGAGGCAGGATCAACCAGGTATATTTCACTCAAATGCTTTTGGGGCTTTGTGAGTATGCACACTCTGGTATATACAGTATAGCAAGGAATTAGAGTTTTTCATAGTCTGGGTTTAATAATACTTTTAGGCTCTGTTTCCACTACTGCGAGTTGTGCAATTTGACACATGTCAAGTCAAAATCCATGTATTTCAATGGTCCCCATTCTAATTGGTGCGACCCAAGTTGCAGCGATTTCAAAAAAGGTTCTTGCACTACTTTTTTCCGACTTTTGGTGCAACTTTGATCCAGAGAGGGTAAAGTTGGATCAAAGCTGCACTCAAAGTTGCGTCAAAGTTGCACTCTAAATTGAGTGACTTTGGGGTTCCAATAGTGGAAACCTAGACTAAGCGATTTGTGTTATTTGTAGGATCACAATTTTCTTTATCCCTAGTGATCATTATAGGCGTCTATAAATGTGTCTTCTGGGAAGAAACTGAACAGTGACAGTCTAATGACTGGATGTATAACTGAGGGTGGGAAGGGTCTTTGGCCCAAATAGCACTAAATAGGTTTCATCACACAGAGGAGGAAGATGTGATGTGGCCCTGGCTTTACAAACTACCGATCCAGATGAGAATTATGCACCTGGACCCTGCGCATGCACAGGAACACCTTGGGACCCGGGGCAACATTTCCACACAGGCTGCCACACAGGATCTTGTGCATGTGCAGAAATGGTGCTGGGGGGTCTCTGCCAGTTTATGTCTGCGCATGCGCAAAGGGTCCAGGACATGCGCAGACACACCACTAGGATCTGCCAGTTCCTATAGACCTGCCAAAGATCCCTGCTGCAGCATGTCTGCGCATGCACAGGCGTGAATTTAAAAAGGTTGCACCAGGAGGCAACAGTGCAGGAAGCACTTTCCCTACAAGTAAGACAATGTCAGACTCTATGGACTAGCAAGTATGTTTATTTATTTTTATTTTTATTTTTTTTACTTTTATACAGGGACAACGTTTAGGATTTAAAAAAATATATATTCTTGATTGTACGGTGAAGGGTGGAGTTCCTCTTTAAGGTGTAACATAAGACATGGTTGCATTCTGCAACCCTCCACCCTTATCTCATGATCGTATTTATAAGCTTCTCAACCTACCACAGTGCACCTAGGCCCCCTGAAAGCCCTTAGTGCCCACATTGCTCAGCCTTCCTAACTTACTGCAGAGCCCTCCATAGTGCCCCTAACCTCCAACAGTGTCCACAGTGCCCCCCCAACCCCCCACAGTGCTTCCCCCAGCCCTCCTTAGCTCACTGTAGAACCTCCAACCCACCATAGTTCCCCCAGCCTCCAACAGTGTCCCACAGTGCCCCTCAACCCCCCACAGTGCTCCCCCAGCCCTCCTTAGCTAACTGTATAACCTCCAACCCTCCATATTTCCCCAGCCTCCAACAGTACCCCATAGTGCCCCTCAACCCCCACAGTGCCCCCCCCCCAAGCTCACTGAAGAATAGGGTGACCAGATGTCCCCGGTTTCAGGGGACAGTCCCCGAATTGAGGACACTGTCCCCGGACCAAATCTGTCCCCGGTTTTGTCCCCTGATTGCATTTGAACAGGGGTCGAAGGCATTTCAAAGTCAGTGCAGAATTAAAAAAAAATTCTGAATTACACCCCCCCACTCTGCCGCTCCTACGAGCTTGGGGGGGTGTAATTCCCGTTCGCATGTTCTTCTGCCTTGGCTCAAGTCCTGGCCAGCCGCCTGCCTGCCTACCTCCTTGCCTTCCCCAGCAGAGTCATCTTCCTCTGCTCAGTTCCGCTCCCCACCCAGTAGTAGCTACTTTATTAGTGTCACTGGTTCCCACAATTTGTCACTTAGTGTTCGATTTGTCTGCCGCAATATCGCAGTCCCGCTATAAGTCGCTGATTGCTGCCATTACTAGTAAAAATAAAATATGTCCCCGGATTTAATTTTAAAAATCTGGTCACCTTACTGTAGAACCTCCAACAGTGTTCTACCATGCCCCTCAACCCCATGCAATTTTCCCAGCCTCCCTAGCTTACAGCAAAACCTCCAGCCCTTCACAGGGCACCCATCCTCCAAAAGTATCCCACAATGAAACACAACCCCCCTAGTGGTCTCAATAAGAGACTTCAGCCCTTCATAGCCCCCCCAACCTCCAACAGGGTCCCACTGTGCCACTCAACTCCCTACAGTTTCCTCCAGCCCTCCCTAGCTTAATGCAGACACTTTAGCCCTTTATAGTGCCCCCAACCTCAAAAAGTGACCCACGGTGCCCCTCAACCCCCTACAGTGCACCCCAACCCCCTACAGTGCCCTTTAGTCTTCCACAGCGTCCCTGCAAAACCTCAAGCCTCCTGGAGAGATCCCCAGCCTCCTCCAGAGACCACAGCCCTCACAGTTGCCCCCCAGCTCCCTCCAGAAACCTTATCCCCTACAAGGCTACCAAGTCTTCTAAACCCCTCCATAGCCCCCATCCCCTTAGAGTGACTGCCAGCCCCGTCCAGAGCATTCAAGCTCTACAATATATATTTTATATTCCCATAATTTTGTGAGTATAAACTTTTGTTTTTTTACTTTATTGTTGGGGCTTAGAAGGTTTTGGAAGAACTTATTGGGCTGGTCTTAGTAAGGTTGAGGACCACTGGAGTAGGGGATGTAGTGATGTAATAGTGGATAGATGATTTTTATTTAGTTATTATGATAATGTGAGTACTTTCCAGCGGCAATCAGTTCTTCCAGAGAATGACATTTACTAGGACTTCCGAAAATCCAAGAGGTACAGATAATATTAATGACAGGATTCCTGCAACATTCAGACACCTTTAGAGAACCGAGGTTCTCCTGTCACACTTTTAGCCAAACAGGCTTCCCTCTTATACACCTTTCTTTCCCATGGGTGACAAGGACTGAGCAATTCGATTGGGCTCTTGCAGGCATCCTGATACCGTTTTTTAGAGCCAATGGTCGTCTCTCTTGTAAAAGCAATGCTACCGCCTAACTAGATGCTGGATTGCTTTTCACAAGCAACAGGAGGGGTTGAGGAGGGGAGGAGGAGGGAGGGGTCCCAGACCTGAGCAACCAGCCGGATTGGCTTTGATCAGCTCTCGGCGGTGGTAGCCCAGAAGGACTGACCTGATATCACATCCAGGTTTCCCAGATGATGTCAACGGTGCCATTTTGTAGAAAATCAAAAGCATTCAAAAAAACCAATCTTGGTGTTTTGAATGCTTTTTAAGGGCAAAAGAGGGAGTTGGGGTCTTATAGACCCCAGATCTCTCCATAAAGAATAAAGAGTACCCGTCACATGCCTATTGCTGTCACAAGGATGTGTAACTCCTCCACGCTGACGTAACGCAAATATGGGGCCTTGGGCTTGAAGGGGTTGTACCGGAGTGATGCATGCAGCTGCAGGCATTACCCTGATACCATTTTTTTAGAGCCAATGGTTGGCTTCCTTTTTATAACAATCGATGCGGCTAAGCAGCCGCTCAAACGTTATCACAAGCTGCAGGAGGGGACGTCCCTCCCCCCTCCTGCCACCTTCCTTGGCTCGCTCGTCCCTCCGCAATCGGCTTAGATCGGGTCTTGGGTCTAGTAACCCGGGAGCGATGTCATGGATTTACTAATGACTTAACCACTTGCCGACCGTCAATCGGCAATTGACGGCGGCAAAGTGGCTCTGTAACCCGGAAGCGATGTCATGGATTTACTAATGACTTAAAAGCGCCAGATTTAAAAAAAAAAAGTCAGCATTCAAAATAGCCAAACTTGGTGTTTTAAGTGCAAGGGAGGGATTTGGGGTCTTATAGACCCCAGATCCCTCCATAAAGAGTACCTGTCACTGCCTATTACTGTCACAATGGATGTTTACATTCCTTGTGACAGCAATAAAAGTGATACGAAAAAAATACAAAGGGACGGTGTAAAAATAAAAAAATAAAATAAACTAAGAAACAGAAGCACAGAAGCGAACGCATACATAAGTCGCGCCTGCAAATGTAAACAGTGTTCAAACCACACGTGTGAGGTATCGCTGTGATCCTTAGAGCGAGAGCAATAATTCTAGCATTAGAACTCCTCTGTAACTCTAAACTGGTAACCTTTAAAAATGTTTAAAGCGTCGCCTATGAAGACTTTAAAGTACTGTCATTTGGTGCCATTCCACGAGCGGGCACAATTTTGAAGCACGACACGTTGGGTATCTATTTACTCGGCATAACATCATCTTTCGCACTATACAAGAAAATTGAGCTAACTTTACTGTTTTGTTGTTTTTTAATTCATGAAAGTGTATTTCTTCGAAAAAAAATTGCATTTGATAGACCGCTGTGCAAGTATAGTGTGACATAAAATATTGCAAGGATCGCCATTTTATTCTCTAGGGTCTCTGCTAAAAATATAAATATTTAATGTTTGGGGGTTCTAAGTTATTTTCTAGCAAAAAATACGGATTTTAGCTTGTAAGCAACAAGTGTCAGAAAAAGGCTTAGGCATGAAGGGGTTAAAGAACCTATACAACTTAACCACTTCATGACTGCCATAACCCCGGTATTTTCTTAAATGGCGGGCGGTCGGCTTTCAGATAAAAGTGATCTCTGTAGCGGATTCGCCGCATGATCACTTTTATCAGGGTCAGGAGAGGGCCTCCTCCCGCCACGCTCCGGTCGTCTTTGCCGCTTACTGGAGCCATCGCGCCCCATCCCGCCGAGCTTGCGTGCAGAAGCGAACGCATACGTAAGTCGCGCCCGCATATGTAAACAGTGTTCAAACCACACATATGAGGTATCGTCGTGATCGTTAGAGCGAGAGCAATAATTCTAGGACTAGACCTTCTCTGTAACTCAAAACTGGTAACCTGTAAAAAATGTTAAACTTCCCCGATAGAGATTTTTAAGTGCCAAAGTTTGTCGCCATTCCACCAGCGGACGCAATTTTGAAGCATGACATGTTGGGTATCAATTTTCTTGGTGTAACATTATCTTTCACAATATAGAAGAAATTGGGATAATTTTACTGCTGTCTTATTTTTAATTCAAAAAAGTGATTTTTTTCTTCCAAAAAAATTGCGCTTTTAAGACCGCTGCGCAAATACAGTGTGACATAAAGTATTGCAACGACCGCCATTATATTCTCTAGGATGTCAGAAAAAATATATATATAAAATGTTTGGAGGTTCTAAGTAATTTTCTAGCAAAAAAAAAAAAAAACTGATTTTAAATTTTAAACACCAAATCTCAGAAAGAGGCTCAGTCCTTAAAGCGTTGGTTAATCCAACACCCCCCCCCCCCCCCAAAAAATGCTGCTCCTGTTTCTTTAATGTGCAATTAGCTGTATGGCGCTTTTGGTTTTTATATTATCCCTCTGTATCCCTTAAAATATCTGTTTGAAAAAAAAAAAATATCTGTTTGATAATGCCAGGTTATGACTTCCCCCCTGAGTGCTGACTCCCCCTGTATATAGCTGATCCTGAGAGCCCCGTGGTCTATGCAGGCTATGTCACTCCCAGCTCTCCTATCTCCTGTGTGCCGGTCTTCAACTCCTTCCTCTTCCTCTCATAGCTTCTCCTCTATGCTCTCATAATTAACTCTAAAAGCTCTTATTTCCTCTGTATTAGAAGACGAAGTTCCCTGTGTCAGTGTTAAATCAGAAATATTCTTATCTATAAGATATGGCATTTACACAGTAATCGGTGCGTTTTCATAGCACTGATCACTGTATAAATGCCAATGGTCCCAAAAAAGTGTCAAAATGGTCCGACATGTCCGCCGCAATATCGCAGTACCGCTAAAAATCGCAGATCGCTGCCATTACTAGTAAAATAGTTTAAAAAAATAAAAACCCCATAAATTAATTCTCATCATTGGTAAACGCGGCAACTGTTGCGCAAACCAATCAATAAACGCCGATTGCGATTTTTTTTTTTTTACCAAAAATATGAGGAAGAATATAAATCGGCCAAAACTGATGAAAAAAAAATGTTTTTTATATATTTCTTTGGGATTTGTATTTTAGCAAAAAGTAAGAAATAGTATTTTTTTTTTTTTTTGCAAAATTGTCTTTCTTTTTTTGTTTATAGCGGCGATCAGAAATGACGCAGAGGGGATCAAATACCACCAAAAGAAAGCTCTATTTGTGGGGAAAAAGGATGCAAATTTTGTTTGGGTACAACGCCGCACGACCGCGCAATTGTCAGTTAAAGCGACGCAGTGCCGAATCACAAAAAGTGCTCTGGTCCTAAAGGGGGAAATCCTTCCGGGGAGATGACATTGGCGCAGACAACGCAGCTCATTGTTTATTATCCCTGCAAGGTCATCAGCAGCACGCAGGAAGCTCGCCAAAACGGCATTAAGCCCTGTGCTGGATGTTACATTTTCTATGTTGGCAACATTGAGGAATATATAGTATAAGTCATATTTCTGCAACTAAAGGATTTGTTAAAGGGAATGATTGCTGTTTTATAGCCCAATTGAACTTTCAGTATAAATCAGCTAAATGCATTTCATGCAAAAAAAAAAAAAGTTGTGCCAAGTCTTACAGTTTGCTTTTTTTTTTCCAGCCACATCTTGAGTAGAAAAGCCTGTCCCCTGCCAGCATCCTGCAGGATAGGACCTTTGTCCTCTGTGCGTGGAAGCAGTGGTCTCTCTGTAGAGCTCCAGCACTTTTTCTGCTGAGGCACACCTATAGCTTTGCAGTCAGCACAGCTCATGCTCCTTGCTGTATCACTTCACTCAACCCTAGTTGGAAATATTAGTAGGTTGATCTCACTCTTTTTATGTGTGGAAGCAGTGGTCTCTCTGCAGAGGTCTGACACTTCTTTGTTGAGCCAGGCCTATAGCTCTGCAGTCAGCACAACTTATGCTCCTTGCTGTATCACTTCACTCAACCCTAGTTGGAAATATTAGTAGGTCGATCTCACACTTTTTCTCTGTGGAAGCAGTGGTCTCTCTGCAGCCCTCCTTAGCTTGATGCAGGGACTTCAGCCCTTCGTAGTGCTTCCAACCTCCAAAAGTATCCCATAGTGCCCCTCATACCCATACAGTACACCCCAATCCCCACAGTGCCCTTCAGTCTCCCACAGACTTGCTGTATTAATCCATTCAACTCTAGTTGGAAATATTGGCAAGTAGATTGCGCTCTTTTTCTGTTTGGAAGCAGTGGCCTCTCTGCAGAGGTCCAGCACTTTTTTTTGCTGAAGCACAACTATAGCTTTGCTGTCAGCGCAGCTTATGCTCAAAGCAGTGGTCTCTCTGCAGCTCTGCTAAGCTTGATGCAGGGACTTCAGCCCTTCGTAGTGCTTACAACCTCCAAAAGTGTCCCATAGTGCCCCTCATACCCATACAGTGCACCCCAATCCCCACAGTGCCCTTCAGTTTCCCACAGACTTGCTGTATCAATCCACTCAACCCTAGTTGGAAATATTGGCAGGTAGACTGCGCTCTTTTTCTATTTGGAAGCAGTGGCCTCTCTGCAGAGGCCTGGCACTTCTTTGCTGAGGCACATCTATAGCTTTTCAGTCAGCACAGCTTATGCTCCTTGCTGTATCAATTCACTCAACCCTAGTTGGAAATATTAGTAGGTCGATCTCACTCTTTTCTATGTGTGGAAGCAGTGGTCTCTCTGCAGCCCTGCTTAGCTTGACGCAGGGGCTTCAGCCCTTCGTAATACCTCCAACCTCCAAAAGTGTCCCATAGTGCCCCTCATACCCGTACAGTGCACCCCAATCTCCACAGTGCCCTTCAGTCTCCCATTTGCTGTATCAATCCACTCAACGCAAACTGGAAATAATGGCAGGTAGATCTCACACTTTTCTGTGTGTGGAAGCAGTGGTCTCTCTGCAGAGGTCTGGCACATTTTTGCCGAGCCAGGCCTATAGCTCTGCAGTCAGCACAACTTATGCTCCTTGCTGTATCACTCCACTCAACCCTAGCTGGAAATATTGGTAGGTAGATCTCCAGTGGTGCCCATATGGGGCGCCGCCCCCCTAATCCATGCGGGGCACCGGACGCATGGTTTACAATGTTTTTTTTTTTAACCACATGATTAGAAGCAGAGGCTCTAATTGGCTTCAAAAAAGGGTGGGCTCGGCGCTGTGCCCTGAGACCACCCAGCTGTGTGGCAATAGCGAATTAATATTCACTTTTGTCTTCCTGATTCTCCTCCCGGCCAATCGGGAAGCGGATCCTGAGACCCGATTGGCCAGAGAGTCTTAGGAAAACTAAGAAAACAAATACACTTCTAATAATTGGTAATATGACATTTTTGGTTTTGGGTTTAACCGCTTCCGGACCACCCCACACATATATCCTGCAGCAGGGTGGCCCCTCACCTGTACGTGATCTTGTATCCTGGGTCTGGGGCACGTGCGCGCTCCGCCCGCAACCCATCCCACTGTGACCCATCGATCATTCCCGAGGCAGACAGAACGGCGGTCTAAACAAGGCAGATCGCTATTCTGTGACAGGAGAAGACAGAGATCTTGTGTTTCTGCTAAGTAGAAACACCAATCTCTGTCTTCTTACCTTACAAGCACCTCCCCCACAGTTAGAAAGCACCCCCTAGGGACACATTTAACCTTTTGATAGCCCCTGATGTTAACCCCTTCCCAGCCAGTGTCATTAGTACAGTGACAGTGCATATTTTTAGCACTGATCACTGTATTGGTGTCACTGCTCCCCAAACAATTGTCAAAAAAGTCAGTTAGTTAGCGTCCAATTTGTCTGCCGCAATATCACAGTCCCGCTATAAGTCGCTGAGCGCCGCCATTACTAGTAAAAAAAGAAAAAAAATCAATTCCTTAACCACTTGCCGACCGCCGATCGGCATCTGACGGCGGCAAAGTGGCTCGTTCCCGCAAATCGCCGTCATACGACGGCGGCTGCGGGAACGTGTATAGTGAGCGCACGCGCGCCGCCGGAGGCGCGCCCGCGCGCTCACTGTGTCCAGGGGGGGCCAGGGAGCGGGTGCGGCGGCTTCAATTGCCGCCGGCCACCCGCGATGCCCCCCCCGGAGCGAATGAGCGGAGGTCCGTGTATGTAAACACGGACCTCCGCTCTGTGTGAGGGGGAAGGGCTGTGATCACAGCCTTCCTTTACGTGAAGGCTGTGACCACTTCCCTTCCCCAGCTAGGCAGTCCCCCATACAGTTAGAACACGCCCAGGGAACATAGTTAACCCTTAGAGCGCCCCCTGCAGGTTAACCCCTTCACTGCCAATGGCATTTACACAGTAATCAGTGCATTTTTATAGCACTGATCGCTGTATAAATGCCAATGGTCCCAAAAAAGTGTCAAAATGTTCTGACATGTCCGCTGCAATATCGCAGTACCGCCAAAAATCGCAGATCGCC
>BLSH010367962.1:59984-70775 GCA_018402905.1 Glandirana rugosa | reverse complement strand
TGTTTGATACCCTATCTAAATTGGTGAATCATCCGTAAACGCGACCACTTTTGCGCAAACCAATCAATAAACGCCGATTGCGATTTTTTTTATCGCAAATATGAGGAAGAATGTAAATCGGCCAAAAACGGTGAAAAAATATGTTTTTTTATATTTTTTTTTTGGATTTGTATTTTAGGAAAAAGTAAGAAATTTGGGTTTTTTTGCAAAATTGTCGCTCTTCTTTTGTTTATAGCGGCGATCAGAAATGACGCAGCGGTGATCAAATACCACCAAAAGAAAGCTCTGTTTGTGGGAAAAAAAGGACGCAAATTTTGTTTGGGTACAACGTCGCACGACCGCGCAATTGTCAGTTAAAGCGACGCAGCGCCGAATCGCAAAAAGGGCTCCGGTCCTAAAGCTGGAAATCCTTCCGGGGCTGAAGTGGTTAAATCTATCCCATAGTTTGTAGGCGCTATAACTTTAGCGCAAACCAATCAATATACGCTTATTGGGATTTTTTTAATCAAAAATATGTAGAAGAATACAAATTGGCCTAAACTGATGAAGAAATCAATCAATTTCAAATAGTTTTCAAATTCAAAAAGTTTTCGAATTCAAATCATTTTTGAATTCGAATTGTTTTCCAATTTCCAAGGAGTATGGGGTGAAGTGGAAAGTGGAGGAATAGAGTGGAAAAAGATAGAATACAATAGAGGGGAATATAACAGAAAATGAAAGAATCTAATGTGGTGGAGGGGAACAGAGCTGTTTTACTTCTATTCTTTTGTTTTCTGTTATATTCTTTTCTAGTCTATTGATTTTTTTTCTGTTCTATTCCTTTGTTTTCTATTCTATATTTTTCTCGTTGAAAATTGGAAAGCTATTCAAACTCGATGACTTTTTTTTATTCAAATTTGAAAACTGTTCGAATTTGAAAAGTATTCGAAAATGATTCGAATTTTGTCAGAATTTTTTTTTTTCGTTATTTTGCATTTGTTTAAATTTGGTACTATTGTAATTCGGAAATTCGGATACATCCGATCTTCTGAAAAATGAAAATTCCTCCGAATTTTAATTCGGAACAAAACGAACCGCACATGTCTAGTGATTAAATACCACCAAAAGATATGTATTGTAGCAAAAAGTAAAAAAAATATTTTCTTTTTCAAAATTGTCGCTCTTTGTTTGTTTGTTTTTTTGGATATTTAGCAAAAAGTAAAAAATAGTTTTTTTTTTTTCTAAATTGTCGCTCTTTTTTTGTTTATAGTGCAAAAAATAAAAACCACAGAGGTGATCAAATACCACCAAAAGAAAGCTCCATTTGTGGGGAAAAGGGACATCAATATCATTTGTGTACAGCGTCGCACGACCGCGCAATTTTCAGTTAAAGCAACGCAGTGCCGTATCGCAAAAAGGGTCATGAAGGGGGGTAAATTCTCCAGAGCAGGAGAGGTTAATACCGATTTATCCCAGGTTCACATTGGTGCGATGCGGGAAGCAGAGCGATTCCAGCACCAGTGCCCGCATCACATTTTTTGCCGCAGGCGGTTCACACTGCCTTCGGCGAACCGCTGCGGGTATCAATGCATTGCTAATGACACCCCCAGATCGCAGTGGAATCGGATCGCATAATTGAGAACACCCATGCGATCCGATTTCAGCGCGGGGAAAAAAAAAGACCCTGCACTTTTTTTTTTCTGCGAATCTAACGCGTGTTCAGCCATACAATCTGTATCTGTGGTCGGCACCTGCGGTGCGGGTGCGAATCACATGCGATGTCTGAGATCTCATATGTGCGAACCCGGGCTTAAAGACTTTATGCAAGTAATAAAAAAGGTAAACAACGCACAAAGCTGTAAAATAAAAAAATAATAAAATTGACCAGAAACAACAAATCGTTCCCTGTAATAAAAAGGCGAATTCCCGCATATAAAAGAGCCTAGAAAAATAGGCGAGCGTTGGGGGAGAAGTCGCGGTGACATAAAATGCGCACTACAATTGACACGTACTTATCATCCACGGTACATAAGCAGCGCCTCCCTCCTCCACACCCACACACGTTTCCAGCTGCCTGCAAGCCTCGGAGGAGAAGCGAGCCGACATGAAAACATAAGCGGTGCTGATTGCGCTGTACGCTTACTAATTCTCCGGTTCGGCTGCTCACAAAAGGGTCCTTAGATCCCCAGAACGGGGTGATTATTGATTGGGGTCCTTCATTTCTTTACATTGTCTAAAGTGCTCTTGAAAAGCTCTCGTTTTGCGGTCGTCATTGAGATGGATTCGATGCGAGGCGGGTGAAGAGCCATCAGGCTGTAGGGTGTCTATATAGGAAACAGAAATGCCGAAAGATTCCCTATCTCGGAGTCTTAAGTGCCCCATACAGAACCACAGGGGGTGTTATGGAGGTTTGGAAGGAATTCAGGCAAAAGAAAAGCCTTACTCGTTATCGGGAACGTTTAGAATAGCGCAGCCTTTGGAAGGGCTCATCAAACTGTTCTATACTCATATGTCCATATAATTCAATGCGAGCACCAAGCAAATGTCCACGAGTCCACGGTAATTTAATGATAAAATTGGGTCCCAATGCGTTTCAGGTCTAAATACACTCTCTCTTCATCAGGGGTTTAGAGACAGCTAGGGCTTGTTCACACTAGCGGTTGTGGAAGGGCTCAAACTGTTCTCAACTCATATGTCCATATAATTCAATGAGAGCACCAAGCAAATGTCCACAAGTCCACGGCAATTTAATGATAAAATTGGGTGCCAACGCGTTTTGGGTCTAAATACACTCTCTCTTCATCAGGGGTTTAGAGACAGCTAGGGCTTGTTCACACTAGCGGTTGTGGAAGTGCTCAAACTATTCTCAACTCATATGTCCATATAATTCATTGAGAGCACCAAGCAAATGTCCACGAGTCCAAGGCAATTTAATGATAAAATTGGGACCCAACGTGTTTCGGGTCTAAATACACTCTCTCTTCATCAGGGGTTTAGAGACAGCTAGGGCTTGTTCACACTAGCGGTTGTGGAAGGGCTCAAACTGTTCTCAACTCATATGTCCATATAATTCAATGAGAGCACCAAGCAAATGTCCACAAGTCCACGGCAATTTAATGATAAAATTGGGTGCCAACGCGTTTTGGGTCTAAATACACTCTCTCTTCATCAGGGGTTTAGAGACAGCTAGGGCTTGTTCACACTAGCGGTTGTGGAAGTGCTCAAACTATTCTCAACTCATATGTCCATATAATTCATTGAGAGCACCAAGCAAATGTCCACGAGTCCAAGGCAATTTAATGATAAAATTGGGACCCAACGTGTTTCGGGTCTAAATACACTCTCTCTTCATCAGGGGTTTAGAGACAGCTAGGGCTTGTTCACACTAGCGGTTGTGGAAGGGCTCAAACTGTTCTCAACTCATATGTCCATATAATTCAATGAGAGCACCAAGCAAATGTCCACAAGTCCACGGCAATTTAATGATAAAATTGGGTGCCAATGCGTTTCGGGTCTAAATACACTCTCTCTTCATCAGGGGTTTAGAGACAGCTAGGGCTTGTTCACACTAGAGGTTGTGGAAGGACTGGTCAAGCTGTTCTCAACTCATATGTCCATATAATTCAATGAGAGCACCAAGCAAATGTCCACAAGTCCACGGCAATTTAATGATAAAATTGGGTGCCAACGCGTTTCGGGTCTAAATACACTCTCTCTTCATCAGGGGTTTAGAGACAGCTAGGGCTTGTTCACACTAGAGGTTGTGGAAGGACTGGTCAAGCTGTTCTCAACTCATATGTCCATATAATTCAATGAGAGCACCAAGCAAATGTCCACAAGTCCATGGCAATTTAATGATAAAATTGGGTGCCAACGCGTTTCGGGTCTAAATACACTCTCTCTTCATCAGGGGTTTAGAGACAGCTAGGGCTTGTTCACACTAGCGGTTGTGGAAGGACTGGTCAAGCTGTTCTCAACTCATATGTCCATATAATTCAATGAGAGCACCAAGCAAATGTCCACAAGTCCATGGCAATTTAATGATAAAATTGGGTCCCAACGCGTTTCGGGTCTAAATACACTCTCTCTTCATCAGGGGTTTAGAGACAGCTAGGACTTGCTCACACTAGTGGTTGTGGAAGGGCTCATCAAACTGTTCTCAACTCATATGTCCATATAATTCATTGAGAGCACCAAGCAAATGTCCACAAGTCCAAGGCAATTTAATGATAAAATTGGGTCCCAACGTGTTTCGGGTCTAAATACACTCTCTCCTCATCAGGGGTTTAGAGACAGCTAGGGCTTGTTCACACTAGCGGTTGTGGAAGGGGTCATCAAACTGTTCTCAGCTCATATGTCCATATAATCCAATGAGAGCATCCAAAAAATGTCCCAGAGTCCAGGGTATTTAACCACTTGCTGACCAGCCACGGTAGTTTGACGGCGGCAGGTCGGCTCTCCTGCGCAAATCACCGTAGCTGTGTGGCGGTACTTTAACAGGAGATGGGGGGCACGCACGTGCCGCCGCCACTGTGCACTCCACGGAGCGTGCCCGCGGGTTGGGCGGACTCGATGTCCGCCGCCGACCCACGATCGCCTACTACAGAGGCGGGATCAGTTAGATCTGTCAATGTAAACAAGGCGGATCCCCGTTCTGCCAGGGAACATCACAGAGATCTGCTGTTCCCAGTAACCGGGATCAGTTAGATCTGTAATATCCCTGCCAGCCCAGCCCCCATAAAGTTAGAACACAGCGAGGAAACACAGCTAACCCCTTGATCTCCCCCTACAGGTTAACCCCTTCCCTGCCAGTTACATTTATACAGTAATCAGTGGCTATTTTTTGCTCTGATCGCTGTATAAATGTCAATGGTCCCAAAAAAGTGTCAAATGTGTCCGATGCAATGTCGCAGTCCCGATAGAAATTGCAGATCGTCGCCATTACTAGTAAAAAAATAAAACATAATAAAAATTCTATAAATCTATTCCCATAGTTTCTAGACACAATAACTTTTGTGCAAACCAATCAATATACGCCTATTGCGATTTTTTTTTACTAAAAATATCTAAAAGAATATATATCAGTCTAAAGTTCCAGGGGTAGGGAACCTGCGGCTCTCCAGCTGTTGTAGAACTACATTTCCCATCATGCTTCTGGGAGTAATTGTATCCATCAGCCTTGCAATGCCTCATGGGAAATGTAGTTCTACAACTGGAGAGCCGCAGGTTCCCTACCCCTGGTTGAGGAAGAAATTCTTTTTTTTTATTTATGTATTTTTTTTGGATATTAATTATAGCAAAAAGTAAAAAATATTGTTTTTTTTTCTAAATTGTCACTCATTTTTTGTTTATAGCGCAAAAAATCAAAACCGCAGAGGTGATCAAATACCAGCAAAAGAAAGCTCTATTTGATGGAAAAAAAGGACGTCAATTTTGTTCGGGTACAACGTCGCACGACCACGCAATTGTCAGTTAAAGCGACGCAGTGCCGAATCACAAAAAGGGCTCTGGTCAGGAAGTGGATAAATCCTTCCGGGGCTGAAGTGGTTAAAGAAAATCCAGAATTTTGGATTGACACCAGAACAGTAATAGGAGGGAAATCTTCCAATGTGGACATTAGGTCTAGTTTGGAGGGATTTCCTCTCACTTCCTGTTTTAGCTATGGGACAGGAAGTAAAGGGAAATCTCCTCAATGCCACACATGCAATCAGGGGTTCTAACCCTCTCTTACTCTACAGAAAATGAAAAAACAAAGTGTTGCGATTAGTGACACTTTACCCTTTTTCACATCTCAGTGCTGCTGATCTAATCCAACTTCTTGTAGCCACTTCCTGTCTATGTTCCCGCGCTCCAACGGTGACTGCACATTGTTGGTCAGGTCAGGTTTCCTGATGGTGGCAATGGTCACCATGCCTCCGCTCCATCCTATGGTCGTATTTAGAAGCCAAGACAGCTATGTTGCTAAAATGTATAGACATGTAGCACCCTATAGTGTGCTACTAGTGCCAGTGTAGGAAAATTTATGTTATGGCTCATGGTAAGAAATTGGGTCGGGTTACTGTAGGTCGGGCTAGATGGCTCTACAGAGGCAGGTCCCCTGGATCTGGAAGTTTGGAGAAACTTCTAGAAGTTAGAGGGTGGAGGCCAGGAGGACCTAATCTGCATACTTAGTGAAGTCTGACCAATCCACAGGCAAAATGTCCTAGCAGAGAGGATGGATAGGCCCTTAAATATAACAGAGCCTGGCGAGCAGGGGGAGACGGGTGGAAGATGGAGTGCTCAGGAGGCTGTCGCGGTCTAGGAGGGTTCCCCTAGATCTAGGGGGGGGGGGTGTCTCCTGGCTGGGCTTGTGCTGACTCAGAAAGATGCTTTCAGCAGAACAGTTTGAGAAGGAATCTTGCCTGAAGAACAGCAGGGAGCAAGGAGGACAAAATGAGTACATAAGCACACCTAGGGATTCACAAGGGGAAAGACTGCCACATTTAGCCAGCTTTCTGAGGACAGCGTTGTGCTTAACCCTTCATCCTTTGTCCTGGGAGATTTTTGGAGCAGCCAGGATGTCTGGTAGACAAGCAGCCAGGGGGCTTAGTATCCAGATCAGCTACTCCTGACCTCCATCCACTAACTTCTAGAATTTTCTACAAACTTCCAGATCCAGGGGACCTGCCTCTGTAGAGCCATCCAGCCTGACCTACAGTAACCTGACCCAATTTCATCCAGGAGGGCTGGTAGACAAGCAGCCAGGAGGGCTTAGTAGGCAGATCAGCTCCTCCTGGCCTCCACTCACTAACTTCTAGGAGTTTCTCCAAACTTCCAGATCCAGGGGGCATGCCTCTGTAGAGCCATCCAGCCTGACCTACAGTAACCCGACCCAATTTCAGCCAGGAGGGCTGGTAGACAAGCAGCCAGGAGGGCTTAGTAGGCAGATCAGCTCCTCCTGGACTCCGCCCACTAACTTCTAGTAGTTTCCCCAAACTTCCAGATCCAGGGGACTTGCCTCTGTAGAGCCATCCAGCCTGACCTACAGTAACTTGACCCAATTTCAGCCAGGAGGGCTGGTAGACAAGCAGCCAGGAGGGCTAAATATGCAGATCAGCTAATCCTGGCCTCCACCCACTAACTTCTAGAAGTTTCTCCAAACTTCCAGATCCAGGGGACCTGCCTCTGTAGAGCCAACCAGCCTGACCTACAGTAACTCGACCCAATTTCAGCCAGGAGGGCTGGTAGACAAGCAGCCAGGAGGGCTTAGTAGGCAGACCAGCTCCTCCTGACCTCCGCCCACTAACGTCTAGAAGTTTCTCCAAACTTCCAGATCCAGGGGACCTGCCTCTGTAGAGCCAACCAGCCTGACCTACAGTAACCCGACCCAATTTCAGCCAGGAGGGCTGGTAGACAAGCAGCCAGGAGGGCTTAGTAGGCAGACCAGCTCCTCCTGGCCTCCGCCCACTAACGTCTAGAAGTTTCTCCAAACTTCCATATCCAGGGGACCTGCCTCTGTAGAGCCAACCAGCCTGACCTACAGTAACCCGACCCAATTTCAGCCAGGAGGGCTGGTAGACAAGCAGCCAGGAGGGCTTAGTAGGCAGATCAGCTCCTCCTGGCCTCCGCCCACTAACTTCTAGAAGTTTCTCCAAACTTCCAGATCCATGGAACCTGCCTCTCTAGAGCCATCCAGCCTGACCTACAGTAACTTGACCCAATTTCAGCCAGGAGGGCTGGTAGACAAGCAGCCAGGGGGCTTAGTATCCAGATCAGCTCCTCCTGACCTCCATCCACTAACTTCTAGAATTTTCTCCAAACTTCCAGATCCAGGGGACCTGCCTCTGTAGAGCCATCCAGCCTGACCTACAGTAACCCGACCCAATTTCAGCCAGGAGGGCTGGTAGACAAGCAGCCAGGAGGGCTAAATATGCAAATAAGCTAATCCTGGCCTCTGCCAACTAACTTCTAGAAGTTTCTCCAAACTTTCAGATCCATGGGACCTGCCTCTGTAGAGCCATCCAGTCTGACCCACAGTAACCCGACCCAAATTAAGCCAGGAGGGCTGGTAGACAAGCAGCCAGGAGGGCTAAATATGCAGATCAGCTAATCCTGGCCTCCGCCAACTAACTTCTAGAAGTTTCTCCAAACTTCCAGATCCATGGGACCTGCCTCTGTAGAGCCATGCAGCCTGACCTACAGTAACCCTGACCCAGATTTAGCCAGGGGGGCTGGGAGAACCTACAGGCAGTGGAGTTGGAGATACTAAAGAGCTCCTAGTCCTCAAGAGACTTTTTGCTACTGATCCTTAAGGACTAAGGGTGTCCAGAAAGGAGAACAGTCCAGGATCCATACTTTGTAGAGAGTAAGTAAGTTGTCCTCATTCATTGTTTCAGTCAAGTTGGGCATCCCATAGTTCCTCTACCCCATCCAAGTTGATATCCCTCATAAACCATCAGAAACAAGCTCAGAGACTGATTTATTGGATCTGAATGGAAGTGGAAAAATGCGTGTTGCTTGGCTGTGCAGGAATAGGAGAGTCAGTTACCAGCAGCCCTTGCTGGGTTAGTGCTACAGAAGATTTTTGCATAGATGTATTCAGAGACAGAGGAAACAAGGAACGCTCTGCAAATACATTGGGTAGATAAATCTGATTTCTCTGGATTCATATGATTAGGGCTTGCGTCATTTTACCTCCGCGCTTGGCACGCATTTCACCTCTGCTCAGCCGGCACCACTTAGTTGCTCTGCTCCTGGTACCTTCCTGTTTACGGAAGCTCTTTAGTTACATGTAGACACCTGCGGAGATTGCTGCTCGCCCGCTATTATATCTCGCAGTAATCTGCTGATACATTCACATTACCCACAATGCACAGCACGACTCGCCAGCTGAGATAATGAACGCTAATACCAGCAAAGCCCACAGCCGCCAGGCCTCAGACTGCGGGGTCTCTTACAGATGAGCGAGGCGCAGGGTAAACATCGCCCCTAATATCACGTTATGTGCAGCTGATGCTTCATTTTCTGATCATGAGCTGCAGTGCTACCTGCGCTACAGGTCTGAGATCACTCCATGCAGCTGGGAGCTCCCATGTGGATGAGGGCCGAGACTAGGGTCCCATGTGCTTAATATCCGGTACAAGTCCAGAAACCCATAGAAAAAGGTTCATCCTGGTAACAAGTGGTTGTAAACCCTTACATATACCTATTAAAATGACTGGATACACTGAGAGGAAACAAATCCTCCTACATAAGTTGTACCTGTTTATCTGCAGTCTTCTTTTTTTCCCTACAGTCATCAAAATACAGAATTTATACAGCTTGTCTGAGCTTTCAGAAAGCAGGGGGTGGGGAGCTGAAGTTACACTCTGCAGAGCTCAGTGAGAGCTGATTGGAGGGCAGGGACACCCCCCCCCCCACCCCCACCTACATTCACACAGCGCACAGGAACAAAGCTGAGGCTGTCAATACCAGGCTGTGTGCTGGAGCTCTTCCCCTGTCACTGGACATGTGCAGAACGAAAAAATAGGTTTTGTTTCGTTATTTACATAAATTTGTTTAATTCGCTTTTGGAATTCGTTTCGTTTATTTAAGTTTGAAACAATTTGAATTTTTCGCATTCAAATTAAAATTCATTCAAAATGTAATTTATTCTATTCGAAATTCGAATTTTGGAAGATGATTATATGCTTTCTATTCCATTCTATTCTATTGTTTTTCTCTATTTTATTGTTTTCTTTTCTATTATATTCAAATTTGACTTTATTCTTTTCGAAATTTGGAAGATGGTTATATTATTATATTCTTTCTATTCTAGTCTATTGTTTTTCTATTCTATTATTTCATTTTCTATTCTATTTTTTTTTTTTTTATTCTAGTCCAATTCTATTTTTTCCATTCAAACTCAAATTTATTCTATTCCCAATTCAAATTCCGGAAGATGGTTATATTCTTCCTATTTTATTTTATGCTATTCTATTGTTTTTTCTATTGTATTGTATTGTATTGTATTCTATTCTATTCTATTCTTTTATTTTTATTCCATTATTTTCCATTCTATTCAAAGTCAAATTTATTCTATTTGAAATTTGAATTTTGGAAGAAGGTTATATTCTTTTTATTTTATGCTATTCTATGTTATTGTTTTTTTTCTATTCTATTCTATTCTTTTTTTTCTATTCTATCCTTTTCTATTCTATTACATTCTTTTCTATTTTATTACTTTATTTTCTATTCTATTTATTCTCTTCTGAAATTCTAATTCAATTAAAATACTATCCGAATTCGATTTGAAAACTATTCGAATTTGATTCAAAAACTATTCGAATTTAATTAGAAAAATGAATTCAAATTTAATTTTAATTTCATTTATGCTTAGAGGATAAGCATGCAGATTAGTCTCCAATTTTTTTTTTGGGGGGGGGGGGCAGTTTGACATGTGCCCTGGGCTGTAGGTGACCTTGTCTCGACGTGCACACAGAACGTCAAAAATGCCACTTTTAATGGCGTTTGACTTTTTTTACTGCATCTAAACAAAAGAAGAAGCCAGGCCCAGCTCATTCAGGTGGCTTGTCTAAACGCATGTGAACGCACTTAGCGATTGTGCGTTAATTCGTTTCAATGGCCAGAATAATATTCTATAATCTATAATTTATATTCTTATTATTATTATCTTATAATTTATTATTATTATTAATAATATTCTGGCCAAGAGAATAAATGAACACCCAAGTGCTAAACGCACCTAAATGCGTTTACAAAACGCACCTTTTTCCTCCTTTGGTACGAGGCTTTGAAAAAGCAGACTTTCTTAAAACAAAAAAAAATTGTTAA
>BLSH010367962.1:23131-35158 GCA_018402905.1 Glandirana rugosa | reverse complement strand
CATATGTCGAGTCGTAGTGTCCTGTGTCATATGTCGAGTCGTAGTGTCCTGTGGCATATGTCGAGTCGTAGTGTCCTGTGCTGAGCTGTATACTGTGTCCTGTGATGCTGAGCTGTATACGGTGTCCTGTGATGCTGAGCTGTATACTGTGTCCTGTGATGCTGAGCTGTATACTGTGTCCTGTGAGGCTGAGCTGTATACTGTGTCCTGTGAGGCTGAGCTGTAATGTGGAATACAGGGGACAGATTGAGTGGATTCTATAAGGGGTGGGGCTTATTAGAAGGAGGGGTCAAAAACTCCACCAGCCGCCACTGCTGTTGTGTCTCGCGTACTGACGTGCACTAAGCAATCGTACGACCAAGCCTAACGTAGTGACGTGTTACGAGTGTATAAAGAGGAAGTTCAGGTGAATGTGATTTGTGAATTAGGAACGTAGGTTTCCCAGAATGGACACTTCCGGGCGTTCCTGACTTCTGAGCATGCGTGTTTTGCATGTACAACTTTGTTGGCCCAACTTCTCTGTACACACGATACAACAGTCATACAACCGCTTGTTGTACAACCAAAGTTTTATAGTCTGCTCATCCAACCTCTGTTGTACGACCTTTGCACGTCGGCTGTTGTAATCGCGCGTACTAACGGTCATATAATCGTACAGCAAGATGTTGTACAACCGTTGTACCGCGTGTACAGGCCTTAAATTATGTCCCATATAAAATACGTTTGCATTGCAGGAAAAACAGATCAAATGTAGGATTTTATCTGTGAACTCGAACATAAAAGCCAGCATTTCACAGTGTCACCTGTCTAGGTGAAGGACAGGAGACACAGAGAAGATCCAATCACTCAGGTGCCAGATTTCATTTTCAAACCTTCTTTCGAGACATAAAAGCTGCAATTTGATTGGCCGTGGTCTGAAATCCTTCTCTGCTTAAAAGCATAACCCCATTAGGAGTAATAAAGGAATTCCCACTTAGAAAAAAACCGAATGGATTAGTGTGAATGCTATAAATTAGACCAGTTCTTTCAACAGTTTTGTCTAGGGAACTGCGTTCACGACTTTGCTAATTACGATTCAATATACATCAAACAAGCTGCATCGTCTTGGCAGCTTGCAGGGAAGTTCCCACACTACGGATAACGTTCACAGTTTGTGTTATCCTGCCTTTTAGAGCATTTTGCTGAGCTGTTTTTCATTCATCTCCTATTTTACATCAATGCTAATGACTGGCCTTTTTATTTTTGGCATCTCTATTCCTTAGATCTTATTCACTTTCATAGCCATTAAAGGAGATGTAAACCGAATCACTAAAATCCCATATACTGTAAGCAATATAAAGTTATTGTCATTTTAAAAGTAATTTTTAAATCTGCAGCTTCTATTAAAATAATACCTGGCAATCCTGCAATGTTCAGACTCTTGCCTGTTATAGAGTGACAACGCTGTCCCTGTTTACCAATTTTTCTCCCGTGTTGTCACCCAGTCACATGGGCTTTGGGTGGAGATTACAAGCAGATCTTTCAGTACACCTTATGAATGATGTGGATCACTGTTGTCGTCACCAGAAGTGCGCTTAGGTTAATTGCTGCTTGAGGTGGGCATTTTTCCACCCCTACCCCAGAAATATTCAAATACCAGTATGATCTCTACTCTATACTCTGGATCAACCCTAGTTTTGTTAAACCTTCCCCTGATTGCTAAGACACTGCCACAGGAACCAAGGATGCTGTGTCTGAGCCACCGGCATCCCAGCAACCAAGGATGCTGTGCATCCTTGGTTGCTAGGAAGCCGGCGGCTTGGTTGAAGGGCATCAATGGTTGCTAGGATGCTGGCGGCTTGGCCGCACAGTGTCTCTGGTTGTTAGTATGCTGGCAGCTGGGTCATGTAATCAATGATGTTGTTTGGCCCAGTCTCCAGTGCACTTGCAATCAGCTCAGTAACACTGCCCTGTGTATAAAGTGGCTGAGCTGCAGTGTGGATGGAGTGTCCAGTAAGGACACTCCAGCCTCAGTGCCACTTTCCTCTCCACGAGTGCTACCTGAAGCGGCTGTCTCACTTTTCCTTATCGGCACACCCCTGGTTAACACTGTCAGGAAACCCACCCTGAGATATGCCATGCAGCTCTTTGTAGGGTGCAGGTAGACAAGTGCAAACAAATAAGTTTCTATTTCATACACTAAGTAGAAAGTTTTGGGGTGAGTGTTGCAAGACACTCAATACAAAAGCTCATGCTGCGAATTATAGTCCAAATTTTTATTGAAACCATATAGAATAGTGAAGTGCCCTATACATATAATAGAGGTGTTCAAATAATCAAAAAGCATAAATAAATCAAAAATAACATACAGTATATAATGCCAAAAATATACCATAAATATCAAACCTAGTGAAAAAAATCTCATAAACGGCTTAATTTTAATTTGAGACCAATCTAAATTTAAAAAAAACGCAAAAGGTGCATCATATAAATATAAGTGTCCAATCCCATAACCAAGTCCCATAAACACTCCAATTATAGTGTTATACAAATCCAGACCTTCTCAGTATTCCAATTTTTCTAAAAAAAAAAAAAAAAAACTCTTCACCACAAATGAGGACCACCAACCAATGTGCCCACCACCAAAGAACCCTATGGGTGTCTTCTCACCTGATCTTGCGGACCCCACGATCAATTGGAGGTCATAAGTGCTTCTTTTACATAATGGTGCCAGCCAGCCTGCTGGTTCTTTAAGTGCCTCCTCCAGTCTCTAATGGGTATTCACATATGAAAGCACAAAAGAAACACTAATAGTGTAGTCCACTAGATTGTATTGTTGGGAAGAATAGTGACCCGTTGTTGGTGTTAGTGGGAGGAATAGTGCCCCATTGTTGGTGTTAGTGGGAGGAATAGTTCCCCATTGTTGGTGTTGGTGGGATGAATAGTGCCCCATTGTTGGTGTTGGTGGGATGAATAGTGCCCCATTGTTGGTGTTAGTGGGAGGAATAGTGCCCCATTGTTGGTGTTAGTGGGAGGAATAGTGTCCCATTGTTGGTGTTGGTGGGATGAATAGTGCTCCATTGTTGGTGTTAGTGGGAGGAATAGTGCCCCATTGTTGGTGTTAGTGGGAGGAATAGTGCCCCATTGTTGGTGTTGGTGGGATGAATAGTGCCCCATTGTTGGTGTTAGTGGGAGGAATAGTGCCCCATTGTTGGTGTTAGTGGGAGGAATAGTGCCCCATTGTTGGTATTGGGGGATGAATAGTGTTTCAGCGTTAATACTAGTGAAGGAAAGTATGCCCCATCGTTGGTGCCAGTGGATAAAATAGGGCCCCATCTATGGGGTCAGTGGGTGAAATACTGCCCAACTGTTGGTGTCAGAGGAAAGAATGGTGCTCCATCGTTGGTGTCAGTAGGAGCAATAATGGCTTGTATCATTGAGAGGTATAGTGCCCAGAAGGCCACATAAAGGCAAGCAAAAGGCCACAGGATGCAGTTTGGAGACCACTGATATAGAGTATTAACATACGCCAACACGTTTGGGGGAAATACCTGCATTCAAATTCCCGTATCATGAAATTTTGTATTAGGACCTCCTCAACGCTCACCTCAAAGCTTTCTACTTACTGTATGTCCTCTCAGTTTAGCCTACACCGCTCGTTCATTGTTCGTCATCCCTTTGAAGAAGGACTCTTTCTGGGATTATATTCAAAAGTACTGATATCCCATATCTATCAGTCCAGCGCTCCAGAGCAAGCGGTATGCTTTTCAAAGCTTCATTTTCAACATCGATTGATAAGTACGAGGAAGGGGGGAAAAACCACACCATTCTGCTTATTATGAGTCGTTCCAATCACATTATGAGGCAAGCTGGTATCTTCATGGAGCTAGAAAAGGTTTCATAAATATTGTATGTGGGTGATTATACAAGCTATTCTATGTAAATATCACAAACACAATGCAGAATTTGCTGAAAGCACAAACCTGCGATGTTGGCAAACCACCCTGTGTCTCCTAACACCACGTTCTCTCTTGTGTTTTGCAGGTTCACAACTTCATTGGCCATCCTACCAATCCATCCCATGTCTCCATTGCCAGCTGATGGGTGTCGGAAGGTGAGATTTCCTCCATGTCTAACGTGTGCACCGATACACAGCTGATTCCTTCCACCCAGCTTCCTCCTCCCCAGAACCTGCTCTCCAGACATATGAATGTGTCTAAACCTTCAGGTAAGTAGACTCTTCTCTGACTAGGCATGAGCACAATTTTGGGTATGGTTATGGCCAAATTTTGAGCAAAAACTGAGAGATTTTGATGAAATGCATTGGAGTCAAAGCAGGAGGAGGAAAAACAAAAACACATGCCATACTTCTTATTATGCGTGTTTTATCTCTATAGGTGCATTACCAAAAGTGTATCAATTCCAGAATAGGCAGAGTTAGCGATAATACAAACATTATTGAAGAAGAGTCAGTAAGATGTGCAGGAGAGGAGTATGGAGGGTTTGACAATGGGCTGTATGTGCAGGAGAGGAGTATAAAGGGTATGAGAGTGGGCAGTATGTGCAGGGGAGGAGTATGGAGGGTATGACAGTGGGATGTGTGGACTGGAGAGGAGTATGGAGGGTATGACAGTAGGCAGTATGTGCAGGGGAAGGTTATGGAGGGTATGACAGTGGGATGTATGGACTGGAGAGGAGTATGGAGGGTATGACAGTAGGCATTATGTGCAGGGGAAGGTTATGGAGGGTATGACAGTGGGCAGTATGCGCAGGGGAGGAGTATGGAGGGTATGACAGCTGGCAGTTGTGCAGGAGAGGAGTATGGAGTGTATGGCAGTGGGCAGTATGTGCAGGAGAGGAGTATAAAGGGTATGAGAGTGGGCAGTATGTGCAGGGGAGGGATATGGAGGGTATGACAGTGAGATGTATGGACTGGAGAGGAGTATGGAGGGTATGACAGTGGGCAGTATGTGCAGGGGAAGAGTATGGAGGGTATAACAGTGGGCAGTATGCGCAGGGGAGGAGTATGGAGGGTGTGACAGTGGGTGGCATGTGCAGAAGGGGAGTATGAAGGGTATAACAGTGGGCAGTATGTGCAGGGGAGGAGTATAGAGGGTATGATAGTGAGTGGTATGTGCAGAAGACAAGTGCCAAGGGTCTAACATTCGATATTTGGTACAATTTGATAAAATACATTAAAGTCTATGCAGAAGGGGAAATTCGTTTTTTATTTTTTATTTATAGGGCTCATTTAGATGGGCGCTTAGTCCTGTCCTCCACGCAGAGTCGCTGGCAAACATTTTCTCTGCTTTTAATACATCAACTTCAGGGACATGTTTACCTGCTGCCCAATATATCCCACCGATTTTCAGATGCCACTGTAGCGAGATAATCAATGTTACCTACTTAACCTGCCGGTGGTTATAAGGTTATGGCTGATCGGTGTTAATGGCCATGCAGACGCTTCTTGCACGGCACATTTTGCCGTTGTCGCAGTCGCCCTGAGCAATAACATACGGCTACTAGATCAAGTTTATATAGACAGGCTGAAGCTAAAGTTAAAAATGTGAAACTCCACAGCAACACCAGAAAATCCCAAGGAGCCTACATTCTTCCCATACACCGACATACCTACAGCCATAGCTACTATGGGGCCCGAGGGTAGCGCACACACATTAGTGCCTACATAGAATGGATTCCCACAAATGTGGGTACCAGGCTGGCTGGAATGGGGGCACCAGTTTCTATTAACGCCAAACCCCAACCCCGGGAAGGCAGGATCTTACCAGAAAACAGTGGAAACCTTCAGGTTTTATAGTACTTAAAAATTCAGTTTAAAAAAACGCCTTTTTCACCCGGTGGTGGCATTTAGGGAGTTAATTAAACGCCTCCTCTGTCCTAGTCATAGGACGACCCCGCCTGGATTTACGGCTTAATAACCGTTCAGATTTCTTCCTTTTATCCGTACATGAAAGCTGGTGGAGTCCCCGGTGATGTTATAAAAGAAATGCGTTTGACTGATTGCCAGCTTCTGCAGAGAACGCCCCCACCGCCGGCAAACTCAACCACCAGAGATGAGGGGAAACATTCTGAAGGGGCAAAGATGTTCTCTTGGCTTCATACCTAGATATGCCAATTTCATGAGATTTATATTTATGATACGTCTAGTTATGACTGAAATCTGTTAAAATTCATTATTTATTCTTTAAAAGCGGCGTCCCAAAAACATTAAAGTGGACCTTCTATGAAATTGCAAGGTCCGGTATTTGACTAGACCCCCCCACCCCCTCCAATAAATAATGCAAAGTTAAAGTGTTTCTAAAGGCAGAAGGTTTTTTTATCTTAAAAGAGAATTATGGGGTTTGGGTTTTTTGCAGAATCATATCTACCTAGGTGGATGCTGCATTTGTCCCCCCGCTGGCTCTAACAATGAGAACCGAGCGATCAAACACGGCCGATCACTCAGGTAGAAAGAAAATAGGACTGGCTGCACTCCCGAAGAAAAAATTATATATAAAGTTCCTTTATTCAATAATATGAAAGCACAAAACAGGTACAGGCAGAGGAAGGTCAAGTAGGTAGCTGATCGCTCGGTTCTCACAGCTCTCTGAGCAGAGAGCTGGTGACTGTCAGTTATTGCTGTCTGCTCTGCCCCCCCCCCCCCGCTCACTGGGGAGCTGGGCTGTGGAGGGGGCGGAAGCAGCCGGCTCAGGCTCTCAGTGGCTCGCTAAGAGGTTGAGCCGGGTACCGGTCCAGGCATATGGGTGGCTCCTGACCAGCCGACTGTCAGCTGAAAACAGATCACAGGAGTGCAAAATGAACTGCACTCCTGTGATCCTCAGGAGAAGTACAGCCAAACAAGCTTTGGCTGTACTTCTCCTTTAATGCATTCTGCATTCATTCACCTTTTGTGTGCAGTAGCCACCCCCCTCAGCCTTCCTAATACTTACCTGAGCCCCATCTCGATCCAGCAATGTTGCACGAGAGACTCGGCTGTCCGGGACTTTTCCTTCTGATTGGCTAAGACACAGCAGTGGGAGCCATTGACTGTCAATCAAAGTGAGAGAGGCAATAAGTAGAGAGAGGGGACAGAGCCAAGCCGTGGCTCTGTGTCTGAATGAACACACAGAGCAGTGGCTCGGGTGCCCCCATAGCAAGCTGCTTGTTATGGGGCAGGAGGGAGGGGCCAGGAACACCAACGAGAGACCGGAGAAGAGGAGGATCTGGGTTGCTCTGTGCAAAACCACTGCACAGAGAAGGTAAGTACAACGAATTTGTTATTTATAAACAAGAAATAAAACAAAACTTTAATATCACTTTAAAGTGATATGAAATCTTGAGTTTTTAAGCACTTTCAGCATCTGATTTAATCACGTTTAGGGATGGGCCGAACACCCCCGGTACGGTTCGAACCAGGACTTGCAAACAGGCAAAAAATTTGTGCAAACATGCGAAGCCTATTAAAGTCAATGGGACCCGAACATGAAAAATCAAAAGTGCTCATTTTAAAGGCTTATATGCAATGTTATTGCCATAAAAAGTGTATGGGGACCCGGGTACTGCCCTAGGGGACAAGTTTTTAAATCAATCATTTTTTCAGGAGCAGTGATTTTATTAATGCTTAAGGTGAAACAATAAAAATAATATATACCTCTAAATATCGTGCCTGGGGGTTCCCTTAGCCTACCTGTCAAGTGGCGCATCTGTGTGATGTTTGAGCAGTGCCGCCGCAAAATGACACTTCTAAAGAAAAAACACAGCTGTAATGTATTGCCGGCTCCCGGCAATATAGATAAAAATCACTCAAAAAAAAAAATTGACATGGAGTCCTCCCCAAAATCCATACCGCAGCCCCCCCCCCCCCCCCTTGACCCATACCAGGCTACATGCCCTCATGTACATGCCTACATGCTCTGCGCCCCCCACCCCAAAGTCTCCATGTTGATGAGGACAAGAGCCTCTTCCCGACAACCCTGGGCTGTGGTTGTCGGGGTCTGCAGGCGGGGGGCTTATTGGAATCTGGAAGCCCCCTTTAACAAGGGGCCCCCAGATCCCTCCCCCCATGTGAATGAATCGTATCCCTACTCATTCACCAAAAAAGTGTCAAAAAAGAAAAAAACAGCAGGAGACAATTAGGGACAAGTCCTTTATTAAAAGTGATAAAAAAAAAAAGTGTCCCCCGACGTAATCCATCTTCAATCATGGCACTGACGACCTGAAAAAAAAAAAGAAATAGCTCCTCCCTAATGGGAGGGCTACCGCCGATTGACCTGTTTTTGCTTTGACAGTTTATTTATACTCAAGGTCGGGGCCACCTGGTGACGTAACTGAGTGACCCCACCCCCTCTGATGTCACATAATGGCAGAAGGGGGCGGGGTCACCAAGTTTAAGTCACCAGGTGCCCCGCCCTAGCCTTTATAAGAGCTGTCAAACGGAAAAAGACAGCAGCTGGCGGGAGCCTCCCATCGAGGAGGAGATTTTTCGGGAATTTTTTTTCATCCGTCGCGCACCGTGATTGGATGTACATCGTGGGACACTTTTTTTTCTTTTTTAATAAAGGACTTGTCCCTAATTGTCTCCTGTGTTTTTTTATCTTTTGACACTTTGTTGGTGAATTAGTAGGAGTACAATATACCCGATACTTATTCACTTGGGGGGGGGTGGGATCTGGGGCCCCCCTTATTAAAGGGGGCTTCTAGATTCCGATAAGCCCCCTGCCCGCAGACCCCCACAACCACCGGCAAGGGTTGTGGGGAAGAGGCCCTTCTCCCCATTAACATGGGTGCACCCTCCCCATGTTGAGTGCATGTGGCCTGGTACGGTTTGGAGGGGAGGTGCTCGCTCGCCTCCCCCCCTCCTGCCCTGCCAGGCTGCGTGCTCGGATAAGGGTCTGGTATGGATTTTGGGGGGAACCCCCACACCATTTTTTTAAAAAAAAATTGGCGCGGGGTTCCTCTTAAAATCCATACCAGACCTGAAGGGCCTGGTATGGACTATGGGGGGGACACTCACAACATTTTTTTTTTTAATTGGCGCCGGGTACCCCTTAAAATCCATACCAGACCTGAAGACCCTTATCCGAGTATGCACTGTATATAGCCTACATTGAATGCAGCATATATATATATATATATATATATATTGTGTATATAATGTGTGTGTGTATATATATATATATATATATATATATATATTCTTACACTGCCTGCACTGACTGTATATACTCTACACTGTATCTATATACTGCACTGCCTAAACGCCACTAACTAACTAACCTGGCTAATCTAACCTAACTTCTCCGGTGTACGTTAACACACTACATATGACCGCTGTGTAAGTGGCCATATATAGTGTGGGGATCTTTCTGCAGAGCGCTCTGTGATTGGCCAAAGCATGCAGGTCATGTGCATGCTTTGGCCAATCAGTGGGTGTCATTTCCCCGTGATTGCGCAATGCATTATGGGGCATTCAGCGGCTCTTGAATTTGCCACGATCACCTTATAATGTTCTAAATTTGGCGAACGGGCGGACGCCTGAGTTAGAGTCAAACTTACATTTGATTCGAACATCGGACCCATCCCTAATCACTTCTGTAGATTCTAATCCTAACCTATGTTCCCGTTTAAGTTGGTGCCATGATGTTGCCCCAGGTTTCCTGTTTCAGGGTGGCTCCTTTCTCTTTCAGCTATTGAGTCTCCCTTACATGCAGGGACTAGATTTGTGTCTCCCTACACTGTGTGCATCGACAGAAACACACAGCCCCAAAGCCTAGGATGACAAGGCACTCCCCTGTTCCTCCCCCTCCTTTCTCCAAGCTAACAGACTGGCTCCAGACTGCACTGTCCCTTCTTAACTCTTTCCTGTGAAGACCAGATGTTCAGGAAAGCAGCAATAATAGAATAGAAGCCAGCAACTGTAACTGGAGAATTTTAATTTAATTGTGCTCGATGTGTTAAACTAAAAAAATGAAGATAGCTAAATACTACTTTAGGGTTAAATGGAACATTGAGAAAAAATTGAGAAAAATAAAAATCACTTTTCATCTTGCCTAGGTAAGGGTGACATCTCTGGCCCTTCTCATGGGAGCTTCTACCAAACACTGCAATATCAGAGTGACAATTGAACCCCTTCACCCCTAAGGCTGCAAAAAATCCTAATGCCTAAGCACAATTTTGCAACTTTGACATGTGTTAGTAAAACCGTACATATCATCACAACTACTTTGTGCATCCAGGTTGATTATACTGCGTTTTTTTTTTCAGGACAAATTGGGCTTTCATTTGGTAGTAAATGGTAATAGATATCTCCTCTTTTTTTTGTATTATTAAAGGGAAAATGTCTGAAATAGTGAAAAAAAATTTTTTTAAATGTAGCTGTATATTTCCCACCATGCTTGACTGTAGGCAAGACACACTTGTCTATGCACTCCTCACCTGGTTGCTGCCACACACGCCTGACACCATCTGAACCAAATAAGTTTATCTTGGTCTCATCAGACCACAGGACATGGTTCCAGTAATCCATATCCTTAGTCTGCTTGTCTTCAGCAAACTGTTTGTGGGCTTTCTTGTGCATCATCTTTAGAAGAGGCTTCCTTCTGGGACGACAGCCATGCAGACCAATTTGATGCAGTGTGCGGCGTATGGTCTGAGCACTGACAGGCTGACCCCCCAACCTCTGCAGCAATGCTGGCAGCACTCATACCACATTTTTTCTTCAGGACAAATTGGGCTTTCATTTGGTAGTAAATGGTAATAGATATCTCCTCATTTTTTTGTATTATCAAAGGAAAAATGTGCAAAAAATATTTTTTTTAAAATGTAGCTGTATATTTCATAACTTACCACCAACAACTGAAAATAAATTCTCCAGCTCCTGACGATCGCAGCGATACCACATTTGTGTTTGTTATTTGTACCCGTAGTACAACCCAGAAACAATAGACGCGCTATTTTGCTTTTTTTTTTTTGTCCCACCTAAAACACACTGACACTAACTGACACTGATGCTAATTAAAAAAAAAAAAATCCTGCCGAAGATATACTGACCCTGACCCAGTGCCGTCAGGGGGGGGGAGGGGGGGGTTGAGGGGAGCTATAGCCCCGAGGCCCCAGGTCTTGGGCATTCATAACTGAATTATTAGCCCCGACCCTTAACGGCCGTTGACAAAGAGAGCGGGCCAGCCAGGGATCGATCAGACACCACCTGGACCTGGCAGTGCCTATGATGGATGTCACACTGGTCCAATGCCGGAACCATGGGATGTGTGATGTCCATCATAGGCGCCCCTGGGTCCAGGATATGGGAATGACACTGGGAGATCCCCGCTCGCTCAGTGTAAATGGGTGGGCGGCTCTCATATCCTGGCTCTGGCTGCCTGGTGCCTGCAGGGCTGTCTGAGTGGTCATGAGGGATGGGCGCACTTACTACAGGTAAGGCTGTACACAGGAGTGTCAAGCTGACACGGGAGTGTCAAGAGATCAGAGGTCAGGTCAGTGTATATGTCAGGTAGGTCAGTGTATGTGTCAGATAGGTCAGTGTATATGTCAGGTAGGTCAGTGTATGTGTCAGGTAGGTCAGTGTATGTGTCAGGTAGGTCAATGTATGTGTCAGATAGATCAGTGTATATGTCAGGTAGGTCAGTGTATGTGTCAGGTAGGTCAGTGTATGTGTCAGGTAGGTCAATGTATGTGTCAGATAGGTCAGTGTATGTGTCAGGTAGGTCAATGTATGTGTCAGGTAGGTCAGTGTAGGAATCAGGTAGGTCAGTGTAATGGTCAGGTAGGTCAGTGTATGTGTCGGGTAGGTCAGTGTATGTGTCAGGTAGGTCAGTGTAATTGTCAGGTAGGTCAGTGTATGTGTCAGGTAGGTCAGTGTAATTGTCAGGTAGGTCAGTGTATGTGTCAGGTAGGTCAGTGTAATGGTCAGGTAGGTCAGTGTAATGATCAGGCAGGTCAGTGTAGGAATCAGGTAGATCAGGTTAGTGGTCAGCATTGATGGGCACTGGTGAGCCAGGCAGCAACCAGCAAGTGAGCCTACGCCCCCCC
>BLSH010367961.1:230272-240312 GCA_018402905.1 Glandirana rugosa | reverse complement strand
ACGTCGGGGTCTGGTGCTGTAAGGGTGGTGGTACGAACTGACATCCGTTCAGTGTGAACAGAAACATGAGGAGTGGACCAACGACGAACTGTGGTAGACTTGGTTTATTCAAATAGAACCAGAGTAGTCTGGTGTCCTGTACCAAGGTCATCAGGTACAGGAATCAGACGAACAGAAGTCGTTTGACAAACGTCCGAAAGAAAACGTAGTAGAAATCTTTTCCCAAGGAAGACCGTACTGTCGGTACGTCTGGTTCAAGTACGTCACAGACCGCATACCAGACTCGTGATTGTTCGACAGGGGAGTGGGGAAGTTGGAGACGTCGTTACGACCGTCGTGCCTGCAAACAGTTTGCTGAAGACAAGCAGACTAAGGACATGGACTACTGGAACCATGTCCTGTGGTCTGATGAGACCAAGATAAACTTATTTGGTTCAGATGGTGTCAAGCAGCAACCAGGTGAGGAGTACAAAGACAAGTGTGACTTGCCTACAGTCAAGCATGGTGGTGGGAATGTCGTGGTCTGGGGCTGCATGAGTACTGCTGACACTGGGGAGCTACAGTTCATTGATGGGATCATGAATGCCAACATGTACTGTGACATACTGAAGCAGAGCATGATCCCCTCCCTTCAGAGACTGGGCTACAGGGCAGTATTCCAACATGATAACGACCCCAAACACACCTCCAAGATGACCACTGCCTTGCTAAAGAAGCTGAGGGTAAAGGTGATGGACTGGCCAAGTATGTTTCCAGACCTAAACCCTATTGGGCATCTGTGGGGCATCCTTAAATGGAAGGTGGAGGAGCGCAAGGTCTCTAACAACCGCCAGCTCTGTGATGTCGTCATAAAGGAGGGGAAGAGGACTCCAGTGGCAACCTGTGAAGCTCTGGTGAACTCCATGCCCAAGAAGGTTAAGGCAGTGCAGGAAAATAATGGCAGCCACACAAAATATTGACACTTTGGGCCCATTCTGGACATTTTCACTTAGGGGTGTACTCACTTTTGTTGCTAGCGGTTTAGACATTAATGGCTGTGTGTTGCGTTATTTTGAGGGGACAGCAAATTTACACTGTTATACAAGCTGTACACTCACTACTTTACATTGTAGCAAAGTGTCATTTCTTCAGTGTTGTCACATGAAAAGATAGAATAAAATATTTACAAAAATGTGAGGGGTGTACTTACTTTTGTGAGATACTGTAAACATAAGGTACAAGCAAATCTTTAACCGCTTGCCGACCAGCCACTGTCATTATACTGAGGCAGGTTGGCCCGGCTGCGCAAATCGCTGTAGCTGTACATCGGCCGATTTAAGAGTAAAAGCAGGCGCAAGCCGATGCGCGTGCCCACGATGTCCGTCGGCCACCCGCGATCGCTCCACAGAGAGCCAGAACGGGGATTTGTCAATGTCAACAGATCCCCGTTCTGTCAGGGAAGTAGTGAGAGATCTGCTGTTCCTAGTGATCAGGAACAGCGATCTCTCTCCTCCTCTAGTCAGTCCACTCCCCCCACAGTTAGAAACACCTCCCTAGGGAACATTTAACCCCTTGATCGCCCCCTAGTGTTAATCCCTTCCCTGCCAGTGACATTTATACAGTAATCAGTGGCTCTTTTTAGCTCTGATTGCTGTAAAAATGTCAGTGGTCCCAAAAAAATGTCAAAAGTATCCGATCTGTCTGCCGCAATGTCGCAGTCCCACTAAAAATCTCTGATCGCTGTCATTACCAGTAAAAAAAAAAAAAAAAAAAATGCCATAAATATATCCCCTATTTTGTAGACGCTATAACTTTTGCGCAATCCAATCAATTTATGTTTATTGCGATTTTTTTTTTTACGAAAAATATGTAGAAGAATACATATCGGCCTAAACTGATACATTTTTTTTTTTGGATATTTACTATAGCAAAAATTGTCATAGAAACATAGAAAAGTGACGGCAGAAAAAGACTGAGTAGTCCATCGAGTCTGCCCCCTTTTATTTTTCTTTTTGTTTTCCCATTAACCTTGTCTGACTATAGATCTATGTTTATCCCAAGTATGTTTGACGCCATTTACTGTTGACTGTCTCACAACCTCTGTTGGTAGTTTATTCCAGCGAGCGGGCCAGTTGGTCTTTTTTTGTTTATAGTGCAAAAAATAAAAACCGCAGAGATGATCAAATAGCACCAAAAGAAAGCCCTGTTTGTGGGGAAAAATGGACATCAATTTTGTTTGGGTACAACGTCGCACGACCGCGCAATTGTCAGTTAAAGTGACGCAGTGCCGGATCACAAAAAAATTACCTGGTCAGGAAGTGGGCAAATCCTTCCAGGCCTGAAGTGGTTAACCTCTTCCCAGCCAGTGTCATTCTATGCATGAAGATAAAAAAAACTTCTCTGTGCAGCAGCCCCTCCAATACTTACCTGAGCCCAATCTTCCTGCAGCGCTGTGCATAAGAACCTTGGCTCTCTGGGGACTCTGCCTCCTCATTGGCTGAGACAGCAGCAGGAGCCATTGTCAATCTCAGCCAGCGAGCCAATGAGGAGGGAGAGGGGCGAAGCTGGGGCACAGCTCAGTGTGTGAATGGATATGCAGAGCAGCGGCTCAGGATCGAGCCTGCCTGGGTGCCCCCATAGAAAGCTTGCTCTGGGGGCACTCAGCAGGAGGGAGGGCCAGGGGCGCCAGCGGGAGACCCAAGAAGAAGAGGATCTGGGCTGCTTTGTGCAAAGCCAACTGCACAGACAGTTAAGAATGGCATGTTTGTTATTTTAATGTAAAAAAAAAAAGCTTTAATATAACTTTAAAGTGCCGAATAGCAAAAAATGGCCTGGTCAGGAAAAAAGTAAAACCTTACGGAGGTCAGGTGGTTAAATAGTAAGTGAACTGTTTCAGGAAAAATGAAAAGGTGAACTAGCTCCAAATATCATAGTGTCCCTTCGGAAACCTAGGGCACGTAGTGGTTGTGATGCCCCCTACTGGCCGCGTAGTGGTCAGTACACCACAATACAAAGCCCCATAGTGAAAATCCATCATAATGCTCGCAATGGCAAGCTCTCATTGGTCAAAGCGAACATGTGACCGTGCTGACCAATGAGTTCACCTTTTTGTGAAAAGGAGAACTTATCCTTTAAAGTGGTAGTAAAGCGCGCTTCGAGTTTTTTACCTACAGGTAAGCCTATAATAAGGCTTAGCTGTAGGTAAAATGAATATCTAATAAATGTGCAAGGTTTAGGAGATTTTCACCCTGGATGACGTCACCGGCATACGCGTTTTGAAGCTCTGGCATACCATGCCAGACCTTCAAAGCTTCATGCTGGAACTGAGGGCTCCCGCGCGCATGCATGACGTCATCGCGGCTTCGCCCACTCACACCGCCAGAGCCTGCAGACCCGGAAGAAAGACCAGGGGTAAGTATTTCATAATGTGCTAGTATGCGATGCATACTAGCACATTATGCAATTGCATTACAGGTGTTTTTTTTTAACTGCCACGGTTTACTACTGCTTTAAGAAATACACCATCTCACTGTATGTCAAATGAGATTATTTTGCTTTTAAAGGGAAACTGCAAACAAGAGGACACAACAGGAACATGTATATAAAAGACTAAAGGAAGCATTTCAAATCATCCAACAAGCTTCTTTTGTAATTGAGAAGCAGTCCTGCCTCTTCTGATTGCTATATAATTTAAATCATTCTAAGTGAAGTGAAGTATGGATTGAACCACCATTAAAAATGGCGAGCAGCAGATGACTAGAATACATGTATCAGTCCTCTATTACTTACTACTGTCTGCCTTTGCCACCTCAGCATGACATCAACATGAAAACTGCCTCTTGCAATTTTAAAGGAGACTTGATAGTGCACCTAAGCCAAGACTATGAACTATTTACAGATTCTTACATGTTTTAATGAGCTTGATAACAAGATACTGACATCTCTAGCAGTTATTCATTCTCAAAGGTCCACAGATATCACAACAAAGATTATAGAGTTGGTTTCAGGTGGTTTCTAACAGTTTAGAACAGGGGTGTCAAACTCCATTTCATCAAGGGCCGCATTAGCAGTATAGTTGTGCTAAAAGGGCCAGTTGTATCTGGTATGCGCTATGTAAAAAGTGCTGAGTTCAAGAGTATGTTACGTACAGAGTGCAGAGCTAAGGAGTACGCTGTGTACAGAGTGCAGAGCTCAGGAGTGCATTGCATACAAAGTTTAGGTATGTGCTATGTGCAGGATTTAGGGGTACGCTATGCACAGTGTGCAACACCAACCCTCTCCCCGAAGCGTTCTTGCATCTCTCTCCTACCTTGCCTGGCTCTAATACCTCCCTTTGTAGGCAGCTTTGCCTCACCTTGCAGGGATCGGAAGCGGAGGGTGAAAATTGGAGGTGGCAGAATGGAGTTCCACCACATTCTGGCTGCAATACTGGGTGCAAGGGCCACATGACAAGGACTGGAGGGCCGAATTTGGCCCGCGGGCCTTGTGTTTGACATATGTGGTTTAGAACAACCATTCACAACCGGGATTCCTCTGGAAATTGGTAGAGGTTCCTTGCCAGTGGTAGACTGAGCTTGATAACAAGCTACTGACCTCTCTAGCTGCTTTTAATGGGAAGTTACCATATTCATTCTCAAAGATCACAAAAACGTCTCTGGAGTTGGCTTCCAGTTGGTTTCTAACCGTTAAGAACAGACATTTACAACCAGAATCCTCTGGCAGTTTCTACAGGTCCCTTGCCAGTGGTAGACTGAGCTTGATAACAAGCTACTGACCTCTCTTGCTGCTTTTAACGTGAAGTTATCCATTCTCAAAGATCCATTGATGTCATAACAAAGATTCTAGAGTTGGTTTCAGTTGGTTTCTAACAGTTTAAAACAACCATTCACAACCAGGATTCCTCTGGAAGTTGCTAGTTTCCTTGCCAGTGGTAGACTGAGCTTGATAACAAGCTACTGACCTCTATAGCTGCTTTTAATGGGAAGTCATTCATTCGCAAAGATCACAAAAAGTCTCTGGAGTTGGGTTCCAGTTGGTTTCTAGCAATCAAGAACAGACATTTACAACCAGAATCCTCTGGACGTTTCTACAGGTCCCTTGCCAGTGGTTGACTGAGCTTGATAACAAGTTACTGACCTCTCTAGCTGCTTTTAACGTGAAGTTATTAATTCTCACAGATCCACTGATATCACAACAAAGATTATAGAGCTGGTTTCAGGTGGTTTATAACAGTTTAGAACAACCATTCACAACCGGGATTCCTCTGGAAGCTGCCAGAGGTTCCTTGCAAGTGGTAGACTGAGCTTGATAACAAACTGCTGACCTCTCTAGCTGCTTTTAATGGGAAGTTACCATATTCATTCTCAAAGATCACAAAAACGTCTCTGGAGTTGGCTTCCAGTTGGTTTCTAACCGCTAAGAACAGACATTTACAACCAGAATCCTCTGGCAGTTTCTACAGGTCCCTTGCCAGTGGTAGACTGAGCTTGATAACAAGCTACTGACCTCTCTTGCTGCTTTTAACGTAAAGTTATCCATTCTCAAAGATCCATTGATGTCATAACAAAGATTCTAGAGTAGGTTTCAGTTGGTTTCTAACAGTTTAAAACAACCATTCCCAACCAGGGTTCCTCTGGAAGTTGCTAGAGGCTCCTTACCAGTGGTAGACTGAGCTTGATAACAAGCTACTGACATCTCTAGCTTCTTTTAACGTGAAGTTATCCATTCTCAAAATCCATTGATGTCATAACAAAGATTCTAGAGTAGGTTTCAGTTGGTTTCTAACAGTTTAAAACAACCATTCACAACCAGGATTCCTCTGGAAGTTGCTAGAAGTTCCTTGCAAGTGGTAGACTGAGCTTGATAACAAGCTACTGACCTCTCTAGCTGCTTTTAATGAGAAGTTATTCTTTCTAAAAGATCACAAAAAGTCTCTGGAGTTGAGCTCCAGTTGGTTTCTAACAGTTGAGAACAAACATTCACAACCAGAATCCTCTGGCAGTTTCTACAGGTCCCTTGCCAGTGGTAGACTGAGCTTGATAACAAGCTACTTACCTCTCTTGCTGCTTTTAACGTGAAGTTATTCATTCTCAAAGATCCACAGGTATCACCACAAAGATTCTAGAGTTGGTTTCAGTTGGTTTCTAACAGTTTAGAACAACCATTCACAACCAGGATCCCTTTAATGTTGCTAGACGTTCCTTGCCAGTTGTAGATTAAGCTGGATAACAAGCTACTGACCTCTCTATATGTAAATTCATTCATTCTCAAAGTGCTAGATTGACTAATGCTCCCTGTATAATTTGGGGGATGAATTTAGCAGAGTCACCACAATGGCACCAGTTATATTTTTTAGCTCCCTCAAGACTCAGGCTGTCTCCCACTATCCACCATTGTATTTTACTATCCTAAAATGAGAAACATTGTCAGGACCTGGGCCTGAACTTGCAACCTCTGCTATCTCTGGCAATGTCTCTTCTTGCTGAGCCACCCGGGGTGCTGGACAGTTCCCTGGACAATTCCTTGTTTCTGGTGAGCCTTGTTTCTGGTTGAACCTTTTGCTCCTCCCATTAACGTCATATTTTAGCCATGTCTTTGCACTTCCTGTTTGCCAGATTATTGTGCTCTATCCAGCCAAAATCTTTCTCTTGTCACTCCTGCTGCCATCCGTATCTAAGCTACCATTCTTTACTGACCTTTGGCTTGTTCCTCGACTACACTTCTGCTTAATCCCAATTTGCGACCACATGTTTCCAACCTTTGGCTTATTTGCTGACAACGCTCCTGCTTGATCCCTACCTGCTTTATCTGCTACTGGATCCCGGCTTGCTCGCCTCCTAGTGGGGGGGATCCTGAGGACCACAACCTGGTACTAGGGCACATCCACCATCAGGAGCTCTGGTGAATACCGGTTAGTGCTTAGACCTTGCACCTCGGGTGAGTGAGCCTATTTCATCCGCCAGGGTGACCTGCTGCTGCACTTCTCCAGCTGGTTGGTGAGAGTCTCTCTATTGCTATAACTACTGGTCTCTGAACCTCACTCCTGAACGTGACAAATAAATCCTAAGTATTTTGGGGTTTGTGATGGAAGCGATACACACATACAATCCTGGGAATTCAATATTTAAGGATTACCAACATTTTTCTTTCCATGGTTCCCTTTAACACTACCTGCGCCTAATTCAGGTAAGCATTTGCGCCAGTTTTGGTAACATTACCAAAACGTGCGACAAATTCAGAAAGTTCTTACTACCGCCACGTTGACAACCTTTTGATATGGCAGCTACAGATTCCTAAAGGATTACTGCCAGTTACCAGATTAGGAAACTGGCAGTAATTAAGACCAGCTCTGGGCTGGCATGTAGAGAGACGGCAGTGCTCAGAGTGGGGTATTTTGTGCACCCGGCTCTATCCCCGGCCCAAATCAGTATTTGACCATGAAGTTCCCCAGCCGAAAGCTAAATGTAAACTAAGGGTCTGGAAATAGTGGTGATGTCACTATCGAAATGCAAAAAAACCTGATACCGCTCAAATGCCCCAATCTGTTTTAATATTAGACTGGCCACAATGTTTGCAGGTGCTAGTTGGGCTGAATATTGGCTCCTCAGACACATTGAGGGCTGCAACAAAATGGCGTCCGTCTACACACTACCTTGGCATATAGTGAGCTCCTCTTGGTAAAAAATGGCTTCAGCTTGGTCTTCTACTCTACGATTAAGCCCCTATTTGGCTAAACATGTTAGAGGGGGGTTCTTCCATGGGCAGGAGACCAAGCTGAAGCCATTTTTATTAAGAGGAGCTCTATATGCCAAGGCAGTGTGCAGACAGGCACCATCATTTTATTATCCAAATACAGTTGCATAGTTAGTCACGTTAAAAAAAGACATAAGCTCATCTAATTTAGCCAATAGAAAAAACGGAGAAATAAACTGAAAACCTCCATATACAAAGCCCTATACCCATAGCTGATCCAGAGGAAGGCAAAAAGCCCTGTAAAGAATGGGTAATTTGGAAAATTACTTGAGTCACAGGGGAGGTGGACCTCATAAGGAACTAGACACAGCCATAGCACCTGTCACATGGACAGAGCCTGATGGGGAACTGAATGGCTAGTTCACCATCAGGTCTGCCTTGCTTTTGATTTACAATGGAAGGCAGTGGGCGGACTCGGAAGCTGCTATTGGACTGAATGGATCTGCCCACTGCCATGTTCAATCATAGGAAACGAGTCTCTCAGTTCCCCATCAGGCTCCATCAACATCACTGCGAAACTCTTCGGCCATGTGTGATGAGCATAGTATCCCAAGGAGGGAGTGCACTGAGAAAGAAGTGTCTGGTATGGAATGTGTCAGAGTATTGGCCTCCGACAGATTTATTTGCCTGTTTCTGACATGTACATAGATCTGGAACAAACACCGACAATTTTGGTGTGGAGACCCGATGGAATTCTAAAGGGTGTCTTCGACACCCTTGATGAATTGCCCCTCCTATGTGTTTAAATGACTCTAATATGATGTTTGATGGTTTGGTGGAGGGTTTATTGGTTCCTTTTTTAAGTCCGCCTCACCATAACCTCTCTGGTATTAGTTTTGCGTTATAACAACAATAATTTGTATTTAACATTCAAATAACAAGATGTATCTCAGCTACCGTCTATTGTTTGGCTGCCATACAGCTTCAAATAAGATTAATGGTTAAATAAAGGTGTATATGAACAATCGGTTTTATGCAACAGACAGCTGTGGATTATACTGTGAACTGATACTATAAGTTTGAGGGTAGTAAAGTCTGGAACAGCTAAAAGGATAAAAGAAAATAGATTAAGGGTATAGCAATGAAAACTTTTGAAATCAAGTTATTTATCAATATACTGATTGGTTTACTTCTTTTCTTTTGCTTACAGGGGGATGAACTGAAGAAATTCCTCATTCCTAGGACTATGCAGAGGACAGCATGGTGTCAGCCAAGGAGACAGATATGTACGACGCCATCTTGGAAACTAACGATGGATCTAGTTCCGATGCCAGCTGGTACTTTCCGTACCCGCTGGGCTTCCAGGTGTCCCTCACCAGCTTCCTCATGTTGGAGATTGTACTGGGTTTTAGCAGCAACTTGACAGTCCTCGTGCTTTACTGCATGCAATCAAACCTTGTGGATTCAGTCAGCAACATGGTGACCATGAACCTTCATGTCTTGGACGTCATCATCTGCTTGATCTGTGTGCCGCTGACAATAGTCATCATCTTGATTCCTCTAGAGCAGAACATAGCTCTGGTTTGCTGCTTCCATGAGGCCTGTGTCACCTTTAGTAGCATTGCAACAGCCATTAATGTCCTTGTCATCAGTCTGGACAGGTACGATATCTCCGTGAGACCCGCTAATCGGGTTCTCACCCCCAGCAGGATGGTGCTACTCCTGTCCTGTGTCTGGTTTGTCTCGCTCATGGTCTTCTTCATTCCTTTCTTTGAGGTGGAATTTTTTGGTGACCCAGATCACATTGCTACATGGCAGAACCGGACTTTGCTCTGCGTAAGTGTCAATGAGTATCACACAGCCCGGACTTCCTAAAACCTTATCCACTGGTCGTATTGTCGGTGACGACGTTTCTTCTACCCATAGACCTACTGTTCCACCATCATGTATGGGTGGGGACACACTATGAGTAACTGTGAATGCGTCTCGTTTCAGGCCAAGACGGTACATCGTTACACTAGACCCAGTGGTTTTTTAAGGTGGAGTTTCTTTCCTTACTTCTTCTGGTACTCGCTCTGTTTGGTCTGTGTCCTGTCCTCATCGTGGTAGGACGACCCCCACTCTTGGGCTAATCGCCCAGAGTGCCTCTATAGCATGGACAGGTCTGACTACTGTTCCTGTAATTACCGACAACGTTACGATGATTTCCACTGTGTCCGGAGTACCTTCGTCGTTTGGTCTCGATACAAGACGAGATCTCCTTAGTTCTACTACTGATAACAGTCGCCGTGTGTCTAGTTTGTCTACTACTGCAGGTTCTGTACTTCCAAGTACCAGTGGTACAACGACTGACTTAGGTGTTCCAAACT
>BLSH010367961.1:209388-220341 GCA_018402905.1 Glandirana rugosa | reverse complement strand
CTACAAAGACCCCCCGCGAGACATATGGTACACACACATCTCGCGGGAGTCCACCGGTATAACGTAAAATGTCTTTTACTGTCGCCGACGTCTAACCTTTTCTAAATACATAGGGGATTTCGGACTGACTTTTTGAGACTCTACCGTAGTCACGACACCGTTCCAGTAGATGACAGGTACCTCTTCTACGGTTTACCGCGGGAAATTTGAGGGGTTGAGGATTTGTTCTAGGAGGGGAGATTTGAGGAGAAAGAGGATTTGAGCTGGGGAGTGGGGAGGATGGGGGTGGGGGTAATGGGCAAATATTTGTGCTGGGTCAGGGATTTAACTGGGAGGGGGGGATTTTTGCTGATACATAATGCTCATACACTTTGGGGGTGAGCGCCATTTGGCATCTTCTCCATGGACAGTAGATGACCTTGCCACAGCACTGATGCCATCTCAGAGTTTTTCAGTCAGGCTTTAGGGGATACATAAATCTTTTCCAATCTGCAGCCGCTGTCATTTTCTGTAAAATGCAATATGGCCACCTGAGGGCGCTCTACACACACATGGTATACAGAGCGCCCCCCAGAAACATCATTTCCTGCTTGTGTGATTGGTTTACTGATTTTCCCAGAAGTCTGCACTAAGATACAACTCAGATTTTGGGCATCCCCTGCAACAAAAATTTCATTTTTGGTGAGATACTCCCAAAGGGAAATCACATCTAAAGGGATGCAGACCCTGCTGCTTTCCTCATTAGAGACCTGCAGGTGCAGCAGCTGATTGATAATTACAAAATCACTCCCATACAGATTCACACCGCACATGGACACAGACAAACAAACAGCTATTTCTTCAGAATAACAAAAGGTCGGAATCTGCAACAAAGTTTGTTAAAATCCCTGCAATGTACAGAGATCACCCAAGGGGGGAGTTAATCAGTCCTCATGATATAAATCATAAAACTTCTCAGCGATGTGATTGGCTTTTAGGGAACCCTAAACTACGAATGTGCGTGCTGCAGCCTTGTAGCATCCAACTGACTTATATCAGCCCCTGCACTTCAAGCAGCTGATTGGCTGCTGTAGTTATTGTGCATCATTGCTCTTTCCACTACTTAGTAAAGTGGACCTGTCAAGAAAACGGAATGGTTGGCTGTGATTGGTCCTTCGTCTTTCCTACAAACCTGTACAGGAAGAGCAGAGCAAGAAAGGTGATATCTGCAAGCTTGCTTTTATTATTAGACGTGCAGAGGGAAATCATTTGTTTTGTTACATTTCCTTTTGATTCATTATTTACATAAATTTGTCTCATTAAATGTATTTAATTTGTTCTCTGAATTAATTTTGTTTATTCAAACTCAATTCAATGGAATTTTGAGTCAATTCGAATTCCATTCAAATTCCATTCAAAATTTGAATTTTAGAAGATGGTTATATTCTTTCTCTTCCATTCTGTTCTATGTTTTTTCTCTGGTATTCTGTTCTTTTCTATTTTATTCTTCAATTTTCTATTCTATTGTTTTCTATTCTATTCGAAATTTGAATTTTGGAGGATATTTTGTTATATTCTTTCTGTTCTATTCTATTGTTTTCTAAATTCTATTATTTTCTATTATTTCATTTTCAATTCTATTCAAATGTATTCTATTCAAATTCTGGAAGATGGTTATATTCTCTTTATTTTATTCTATTCTGTCTTACTCTATTTTATTCTGTTCTTCTGTTTTCTATTCTATTCTTTTCTATTCTATTCAAATATGAAATTATTCTATTCGAAATTTGAATTTTGCAGGATATTTTGTTATATTACTTCTGTTCTGTTCTATTGTTTTCTCAATTCTATTATTTTTTATTATTTTTTTATTATCAATTCTATTCTTATCTATTCTCTTCTTTTCTATTCAAATGTATTCTATTCGAGTCCTGGAAGATGGTTATATTCTCTTTATTTTATTGTATTCTGTTCTGTTTTACTCAATTTTATTCTATTCTTCTGTTTTCTATTCTATTCTTTTCTATTCTATTCAAATATGAAATTATTCTATTCGAAATTTGAATTTTGGAGGATATTTTGTTATATTCTTTCTCTTCTGTTCTATTGTTTTCTCAGTTCTATTATTTTCTATTCTATTCAAATGTATTCTATTCAAATTCTGGAAGATGGTTATATTCTCTTTATTTTATTCTATTCTGTTTTACTCTATTTTATTCTGTTCTTCTGTTTTCTATTCAAATATGAAATTATTCTATTCGAAATTAGAATTTTGGAGGATATTTTGTTATATTCTTTCTGTTCTGATCTATGGTTTTCTCAATTCTATTATTTTCTATTATTTCATTTTCAATTCTATTATTTTCTATTCTATTCAAATTCAAATGTATTCTATTCGAGTTCTGGAAGATGGTTATATTCTCTTTATTTTATTCTATTCTGTTCTGTTTTACTCAATTGTATTCTATTCTTCTGTTTTTGCAGGGTATTTTGTTATATTCCTTCTGTTCTGTTCTATTGTTTTCTCAATTCTATTATTTTAAATTATTTCATTTTCAATTCTATTTTTATCTATTCTCTTCTTTTCTATTCCATTCGAATTCAAATGTATTCTATTCGAGTCCTGGAAGATGATTATATTCTCTTTATTTTATTGTATTCTGTTCTGTTTTTCAATTTTATTCTATTCTTCTGTTTTCTATTCTATTATTTTCTATTCTATTCAAATATGAAATTATTCTATTCGAAATTAGAATTTTGGAGGATATTTTGTTATAGTCTTTCTGTTCTGTTCTATTGTTTTCTCAATTCTATTATTTTCTATTATTTCATTTTCAATTATATTATTTTCTATTCTATTCAAATGTATTCTATTCAAATTCTGGAAGATGGTTATATTCTCTTTATTTTATTCTATTCTGTTTTACTCTATTTTATTCTGTTCTTCTATTTTCTATTCTATTCTATTCAAATATGAAATTATTCTATTCAAAATTAGAATTTTGGAGGATAGTTTGTTATATTCTTTCTGTTCTGTTCTATTGTTTTCTCAATTCTATTATTTTCTATTACTTCATTTTCAATTCTATTATTTTCTATTCTCTTCTTTTCTATTCTATTGGAATTGAAATGTATTCTATTCGAGTTCTGGAAGATGTTATATTCTCTTTATTTTATTCTATTCTGTTCTGTTTTACTCAATTTTATTCTATTCTTCTGTTTTCTATTCTTTTCTATTCTATTCAAATATGAAATTATTCTATTCGAAATTTGAATTTTGCAGGATATTTTGTTATATTCTTTCTGTTCTGTTCTATTGTTTTCTCAATTCTATTATTTTCTATTATTTCATTTTCAATTCTATTATTCTCTATTCTATTCAAATGTATTCTATTCGAGTTCTGGAAGATGGTTATATTCTCTTTATTTTATTCTATTCTGTTTTACTCTATTTTATTCTGTTTTCTATTCTATTCTTTTCTATTCTATTCAAATATGAAATTATTCTATTTGAAATTAGAATTTTGCAGGATAGTTTGTTATACTCTTTCTGTTCTGTTCTTTTCTCAATTCTATTATTTTCTATTACTTCATTTTCAATTTTATTCTTTTCTATTCTGTTCAAATTCAAATGTATTCTATTCGAATTCTGGAAGCTTGTTATATTCTCTTTATTTTATTCTGTTCTGTTTTACTCTATTTTATTCTATTCTTTTATTTTTTATTCTATTATTTTCTATTTTATCATATTCTTTTCTATTCTACTACTTTACTTTCTATTCTATTTTATTCTCTTCTGAAATTCTAATTCAATTAGAAAAATCTTCAAATTATCCATTTTGGTCGAAGTTTTTGTTTCGCTTTTTCGGATTCGTTTAAATTCGTTACTATTGTAATTCGGAAATTCGGATATATCCGAATTCCTGAATAACAAACAATTTGTCTGAATTTCGTTGCGGAAGGAAATGTCTATTTATTATAAATGTGCTTGTCCTACCAATGAAATGATTAGCTGGCCAAGCCTGGCAGGTTTGCTTTGAATTTGCAGGGGGAAATGCCGTACTTTCATTTTTTCAGCAGTCCCAGGAATGTTCCGATGGCGCGCTGTTGTTCTGCCAGTCCTGTGACTGCGGTGGGTGGCGCACGTTTTATAGAGCAGAGACGTGCCGTTTTCGGAAAGTTCATTTGTTAGGGTAACAGCCGGAGACTACAATAAAGCTTACAGTTTACTTTACGCAGTGTGTGTTTGTTTCAGTCGTGCGAAGGCTTTAAACAAGAAGACAGCGACGTTTTCCAGCTGGATCCTTGCCGCGCTCTGGGAAAATGGCAGTTGGCGGTTAACCCGTTGCTTTGGGCAACACAAATACTTTCCTTTAGAACAAGGGGGTTTAAAGTGGTTGTAAACCCTTCTATATACCCAGTGAAGGGACTGACCTCAAGTGATACACAGAGATGAAATGAATCCGCCTACATAAGTTGTACCTGTTTATCTGCTCTGCTCTTCATTCAAAGTGTAGAATTTATACAGCTTGTCGAGAGCTGATTGGAGGGAAGGGACAAACCCCCTTCACACAGGTCACAGGAACAGAGCCTGAGGATGTCAATCATGGGCTGTGTGCTGGAGATAAAATAAGATGTTCTTTATTGTCATTGTATACATACAACAAAATGGACTCCCCTGCCACCTTTTTATCTCTTAGAGTCAGGAAAACTTGTCAGAAGTGGTTGTAAACCCAGTGAAGTGACTGGCCTCAAGTGATACAAATCCTCCTACATAAGTTGTACCTGTTTATCTGCAGCTCTCTTTTCTACAGCCATTTAAAGTGCAGAATTTGTACAGCTTATCTGAGTTTTCAGAAAATAGGGGATGGAGCTGAAGTTGCACTGAGTGAGGGGAACTTTGAGAGCTGATTGACGGGAGGGGACACATCACCCTTTGCACAGCACACAGAAACAGAGCTGAGGATGTCAATCACAGCCAGTGTGCTGGAGCTCCCTCCCCTGTCACTTTTTTTTCCTCTTGGTGTCAGGAAAGCTTGTCAGAAGTGACTCATGCTGATAGCAGAGGAAGACGACAGCAGGCAGAAATGACACTTGCTCTGGAATGAGAGAAATACACACTATAGAGGGATGTGCTTTGTTCATATCCCCCTTTGCACGGCACACAGGAACAGAGCTGAGGATGTCAATCACAGCCGGTGTACTGGAGCTCCCTCTCCTGTCACCTTTTTTTCTCTTGGTGTCAGGAAAGCTTGTCAGAAGTGACTCATGCTGATAGCAGGGGAAGACAACAGCAGACAGAAATGACACTTAGTGCTCTGGAAAGAGAGAAATACACACTATAGAGGGATATGCTTTGTTCACATTTCATATCTGAGGTTTACAACCACTTTAACCACTTGCAGACCACCAACCGTACATTTACTGGTATGTAATATGACACGTCCAGGTCTGGGGTGTGCGCCCCGCCGGCACCCCGCTCCCGCTGTAATTCTACATACACAGGGATTCAATGTCTGCCGATCACATAAGGGCACATGCAGAACAGCGACCTGCCTATGTAAACAAGGCAGATTGTCGTTCTGTCAGAGGGGAAGGTATTGATTCTGTGTTTCTGCTAAGCAGGAACATGGATCTTTGCCTTCCCCTAGTCAAAGCTCCTCCCACACAGTGAGTAAGCACATCTTAGGCACACAGTTAGCCCTTTGATCGTCCCTCCCCGTTCCCAGCCAGTGTCATTAGTACAGTGACTCAATGTATTAATGCCACTAGTCCCCAAAAAGTGTCAGTTAGTGTCCAATTTGTCCACTGCTATATCTCAGTACAACTATAAGTCGCTGATCGCAGCCATTACTAGTAAAAAGTACTGAGAAAAGAATAAATAAAAATATACCACGGTTTATGGATTTGATAACTTTTGCGCAAACCAATCAATACGCTTATTGGGATTTTTTTTACCAAATATGCAGCAGAATACATATTGGCCTAAATCTATGAATAAATTAAATGTTTTACATTTTTTATTGGATGCGTTTTATCGTATAAAGTAAAAAATATTGAGTTTTTTTTCAAAATCATCGCTCTTTTTTTTTTATAGCGCAAAAAATAAAAACCGTGAAAGTAATCAAATACCACCAAAGGAAAGCTCTATTTGTGGGGGAAGAAGGACATAAATTTTATTTGGGTACAATGTCACTCAACCGCGCAATTGTCAGTTAAAGTAACGCAGTGCCGTATCACAAAAAATGGCCTGGTCAGGAAGGGGAGTAAATCTTCTGGAGGTCAAGTGGTTAAAAACGTGCAAAAAAAAAAAAACGCAAGCAGGAATGCTGTGAATGGGGCTTGAATCGCACAGGTATGGGCTGTGCGATTCCTAGCGTGAGCCCTGGGTGCCACCAGAATTCAGCGCAAAGCAGAAGTAGCGTTCCTCCACAAAAGCAACCAATCAAATTTCACATTCCATTCTCTGACCCGACCTGGGAGAATAAAATATGGAATCTGCAGGCCACGGGGGGGGGGCAACAGGTCCACTTTTCGGTTGCTGATATCTGACCCCGAGGGCCATATGTCGTTATGAATGTACAGGAAATGTAAAGATTCTCACGACTCTCCCGGAGAGAAGGATTGTCCGGGATGAATCTCGTCAATAAATAAAGATGATATGACGGGCGCTGCAGTGGGAACCGCCAGCGAGGACCGGCAATAAAATTAAGTTCAATTATGAATCTGTGCGAGGGGGTCAGGCAGTTGCATCCTGTCATTGTTTATTACCATAGACAGCCTGTGATAATGATGACAAATTCTTTCCATGTGCGCAAAGACTTCACTTGCGTAGCGCTACCACCATAGGAGCCGCTGGATAGGATGGGTCCTCTGTTCTTTGCCTGGACCTTCTCAAGAACCTCAGCCCCTCTGGCTGAGCAGGTTGAGGGTACAAACATACAATACCAAAGAATAATCACTGAAAGTAATACTTAGTACCTGATAGTAGTGCTACATCAAAGAAAACAGGCACCAAACCAGGCAGACTTAACCACTTGCCGACCGCCAATCGGCAATTGACGGCGGCAAAGTGGCTCTGTAACGCGGATCGCCATCATATGACGGCGGCCGCGTGGTCGCGCCTAGTGAGCGTGCGCTCACTGTGTTCGGGGAGGGCCAGGGAGCGGGTGCGGCGGCTTCGATTGCCGCCGGCTACCCGCGATGGCCCCCCCGGAGCAAAGGAACGGAGGTCCGTGTAAGTAAACACGGACCTCCGTTCTGTGAAGGGGGAAGGGCTGTGATCACAGCCTTCCTGTATACGAAGGCTGTGACCACTTCCCTTCCCCAGCCAGGGCAGTCCCCCCACAGTAAGAACACGCCCAGGGAACATAGTTAACCCTTAGAGCGCCCCCTGCAGGTTAACCCCTTCACTGCCAATTGCATTTGCACAGTAATCAGTGCTGATCGCTGTATAAATGCCAATGGTCCCAAAGAGTCAAAATGGTCCGACATGTCCGCTGAAATATCGCAGTACCGCTAAAAATCGCAGATCGCCGCCATTAATAGTAAAAAATAAAAAAAATATAAAAACCCCAAAAATGAATTCTCATCATCCGTAAACGCGACCACTTTTGCGCAAACCAATCAATAAACGCCGATTGCGATTTTTTTTACCAAAAATATGAGGAAGAATATAAATCGAACAAAACCGATAGAAAAAAATGTTTTTTTATATTTTTTTTTGGATTTGTATTTTAGCAAAAAGTAAGAAATTTGTTTTTTTTTTGCAAAATTGTCGCTCTTCTTTTGTTTATAGCGGCGATCAGAAATGACGCAGAGGGGATCAAATACCACAAAAAGAAAGCTCTATTTGTGGGAAAAAAGGACGCAAATTTAGTTTGGGTACAATGTCGCACGACCGCGCAATTGTCAGTTAAAGCGACGCAGCGCCGAATCGCAAAAAGGGCTCCGGTCCTAAAGCTGGAAATCCTTCCGGTCCTTAAGTGGTTAATATACGGTCACCTAATATGATTGTTGGTTAAAGTGGATTAACAATGTTAATAACACAATTTATCATACTAAATGATTAACAGTAAGGATTCGGCATACAATGACATTTTGCGTCCAGATCAGCATAAACAGTAGCAAGGCCTCCTCAAGTGCAGCAGTGAGCAGCAGTAAAATTTAATCTGTTCTGAGTGCTGGAACCATACTGCCAGAGGACATTTGTGGTGGCAATTTTAGTCCTAGACCTACTGGGTATGCACTGTCCAAAAGAAAAGGAGGATGGTAGCAGAGAGGGCAGAGGAACAAAGGGGGCTTGCAGAATAATTATCCTTTAAGATGTTCTTCTGCCGGCTAACGTTGGGGCCCTTTAATGGTATCTTTGCACTTAAAACGACAGTCCCAGTTAACCTGCATGCAGTAGAGGTACGGTCTTGGCACAGGCACAAGGTAGATGTGGTTCAGATGCTGTAAAGGTTTTTATAATAGAATGTAAAAAGGAAGTGGTGGCACACCACAGACTCAGTCAAATTCTTGAAAGTCGTTTATTGATCACCAGGCCAGACATGAACACAAGACAGGTTGACGCATTTCACGAGTCACTCGTGCTTACTTATAACCAGGTTCGTTATAATGCAGTATAGGGTTGGTATAGGTGCAGTCTAGGTAGTGCGGTATAGAGTGCAGTATGGGTGTGGTATGGGTTGGGTACACTTGGGGGTGATTTACTAAAACTGGTGTACACAAAGGATCTGCTGCAGCTGTGTATTGTAACCAATCAGGTTCCAGGTTTTATTATCAAAGCTTAATTGAACAAGCTGAAGTTAGAAGCTGATTGGGTACAATGTACAGCTACACCAGATCCTGTGCGCACCGGTTTTAGTTAATCTCCCCCTTGGTGTCCTGCTCTCAGCAGCTTTGCCCATGCTAACAATATCAGCAATGGGCAAATAGCCCTCTCACCAGTCTACAGGTGAGACTGCAATGCTGCACTGACCTCTCGCTGTAGAAGGGGAGACCCCCTTAATCTCTGTACAGAATGCCTCTGGTGATCAGCAGTGGGAAGTAGAGGGTGCGAGTATTCTCTGTTCCCCTGTGGCAACAGTGCAGATGTCAACGCTATGGTTTCTGCTGCACTGCAATGGGAGCCTCAATCTCTAGCTATGGTCACTCACCCAATGGACAATCTGTGGGCACCAGGACCAATACACACGCCTGGGCTCCCACACTGCAAAGAGATTTCCAGTCTGGTAAAAGCTGTTCCACCACTCCGCTTCCTCCTCAATGTACTATGGGTACTGTATTGTAAAGGTCCACAAGTCCCATTCTGTAATTGATATTTCAGACTACAATTCCCATGATCCTCGGTGTTCTGTATAGAAGTTGATAGGCTTTCCTGGCTATAGTTCTCCCTCTGCTGACTGGAGGCGATAGTGCAACACAAGTACAAGTAAACTGAATGTCAAGAGGGAAATGTCTCCTCCTCCTTGTTTCTGTAGTCCAGCACCTGGCTACACTTTCATACTACATAGGCAATATTGTATTTTATAGGATACATGTCCCCAAGCCATCAACTTCATGGAGGTTCAGCACCTAGAATGGTCTTTATGCTAATACAGCCTGCCTAGGAACGCCCACTCCTCCAGACTTACATCCACCCATCTACCCATTGATATTTACATAACTCCTCCCAATAAGCAGCCCACTGCTTGCATTAAATCTGAGGGCTCTTCAAAGGAGTACTGAGGCCGGGTGCTGTGATGTATTGGATAGAAAAGTACAACCCCCTGCTGGACCCTCCCACCAGACATAACCTGCCTGCATTGCATAGAGAGGCACAGAGACCCAGGGATAGCATCACTGGTTCTAAAATAAGGTAGGTAATGAAAATAGAAAAGTTTTATTTAAAAATGTCATTAGCATTTTCATGAAAGGGGGAAAGAAGGACCGGGGAAGGCAAACTATAAGCAGGTTAAACTTTAGATTTAATATGTGGCAATTTTTTTTTTCCACTCTAAATGTCCCAGGTGAAGCAAACACAACGAGAATATACAGCGGGTATAGAAAAGAATCACCGCCCTTTAAAATAATCACATTTTGTTGCTTTTTCAGCCTGCAATGAAGACAGACACTTTTTTGTTTTTATCCGGCTATATTTACTCAGTGCAACTTATAACATCCAAGTGAAAGATAGAACTCCATCATGTCAGTGATCTGTTTTTGGATTTTTAAAAATTGTTTCTGAGTTGGAAAAAGGATCACCCCCCAGTATTTTGTTGGACTACCTTTTGCTTTAGGCTGAGTTCTCTATGTGGCCGGTTCACACATCTCCATGGTGGCTCTAGGGCGGCTTGCACAGGAGTCCTGAGCGTCTTCGGCTCTGTTTCAGGCAAAAAATTTGGTGCCTGATTCGTCCCTGAAACGGAGAACAGGGACGCACCACACCGCTGCTCTCAGACACTCCGCACTCAGGTGTGAACCCAGCCTTAATTCCAGCCTTTAGTCTGTTGGGATTCCACAGATTTTCAATGGGATTTAAGTCTGGGCTCTGACTAGGCCATGCAAGGACATTCACCTTTCTCTCCTCCAACCACTGTGTGGTGATTGTTGCTGTGTGCTTTGGGTCATTGTCATGTAGGATGGTAAACCTTCTTCCCACTGACAACTCTCTGGCTGAAGGCAGCAGATTTTCCTTAAGAATTTGATGGTATTTTGCTCCATTAATTTTTCCTTCTATCCTGACAAGTGCTCCAGTCCCTGCTGCAGAGAAACACCCCCATAACAGGATATTACCCCCCCCCATAACATATTACCACCCCCCATACCAGGATATTACCACCCCCTATAACAGGATATTACCACCCCTCATACCAGACTATTACCACCCCCTATGCCAGGATATTACGGACCGTATCCCCCACCATTATCAGACCATACTCCCCACCATTATAGGACAATATCCCCCACCATTATAGGACCATACCCCCC
>BLSH010367961.1:107182-131475 GCA_018402905.1 Glandirana rugosa | reverse complement strand
ACCAGTATCGTAAATGGACGGATTTTAACTAGTTACGGAGAAAGTTTAGGAGACGTCTGAAGTATACGTTGGGCAGTTCGACATTTACGTGTTCTTTCTGTATGATAACGTAGAGTTGAGTTTTTATAAAATTCGTTTTCTGTAGCCACCCCTCTGTCCAAGTATACCACGTCCACAGCCACCCCTCTGTCCAAGTATACCATGTCCACAGCCACCCCTCTGTCCAAGTATACCACGTCCACAGCCACACCTCTGTCCAAGTGTACCACGTCCACAGCCACCCCTCTGTCCAAGTATACCATGTCCACAGCCATCCCTCTGTTCAAGGTTTTACTTACCTCCTCCTAAAAAAAAAATCAGATTTGTCTGACAACTTCTGTCTTTTTATTGAATCCATGCTGTCTTTTGCTTAAAATATTTTTGAGTTGAGATGCAATAGTATGTCTTTCTTGTGCATTTACAGCTTGACGGGTTGCATATGAAGTCTGCAGAGGATTTGAAAGAGGCATTGATCAATTTTAGGCAGGTAAATGCTATGACCAAAAAGCTCAGTTAGGCTTATGCTGGCCTTACACCTGTGGAATTTCATTCAAACAGAGATTTTCAGCTTCTAGAGCAGACTTTCTCAACCTTTTCAACACAGAGGAACCCTTGAAATAACTTTCCGGTCTCAGGGAACCCCTGCTAAAAATGACTATATCATTATCTATAACTCATGATACATTAGTGTGATGGTCAGTGGGAGAAATGTTCCGTATACTTGTGGTCATTAAGAGGAATTACCCCCTTACAGATAAAAAAAAAAGATCAATGGTGTCAGTGGGAACTTTCAGAGAGGCAGAAATTGCCCATTGATCAAGGAACCCCTAGCAACCTTTGGAAGAACCCTAGTTGAGAAATCCTGTTCTAGAGTGGGGGTCTCCAAACTTTCTAAACAAAGGGTCAGTTTACTGTCCTTCAGATGTTAGGGGGCCAGACTAGGGCCATTCAACATAGAAAATTCCTAGGTGTCCAGTGGGAGTAAACAATGCCATATCTTTGGTGGTAGTGGGAGGACTAGTGCCCCATTGTTGGTGTCAAAGGATAGAATTGTGCCCCATCTTTGGTGTCAATGGAAGGAATTGTGTCCTTTTGATGGTGTCAGTTGGAGGAATAGTGTGCCATTGTTAGTGTCAGCAACAAGAATGGTGCCATATCTTTGGTGTCAGTGGGAGGACTAGTGCCCCATTGCTGTGTCAATGAAAAAATTGTGCCCCATGGTTGGTGTCAATGGAAAGAATTGTGCCCCATTATTGGTGTCAGCGGAAGGAATTGTGCCCCATCGTTGGTGTCAATAGGAGGAACTGTGCCCCATCGTTGGTGTCAATGGTAAGAATTGTGCCCCATTGTTGGTGTCAATGGTAGGAATTATGCCCCATCGTTGGTGCGAGTGGAAGGAATTGTGCCCCATCTTTGTTGTCAATGGGAGGAACTGTGCCCCATCGTTGGTAACAACAGAAGGAATTGTGCCCTTTTGATAGTGTCAGTTGGAGGAATAGTGTCCCATTGTTGATGTCAGCAACAGGAATGATGTCCCATTGTTGTTGTCAGTGGATAGAATAGTGTCCCAAGACCTGGATAAAGGCATGCAAAGGGCCACATCCAGCCCCAGGGCCGCAGTTTAGAAACCGCTGTTCTTGAGGGATCCCACAGTTATGGTAGATACATAGTTACATTGCTCCAAGCTATATCAATGTAAATATGTAAAAATATCCATACCCGGAATTCTTCTTCAAATAGTGCATTTATTTCACTAAGGTCTATACATCATACCAAAACGATGGACACCTGAGGAGGTGGGGATTAGGGATCTGGTTTCCTAATGAGAAACGTCCACTAATTGTTGGACGTTATGCCCATTACCCTTCCAAAGGGTGTGTAAAGTAACAGACAATGTCTTATGAATCACCCTCCTCTTAAAAGGTGGGGTATCATGAGGTTAGACTTCTGCAGAATAGTTAAGGACATTGAACACTGATACTCTTCAGTTCAAGACCATCCAAGACTTTCTAGACTGCCAACAAAGCTGGGGCCAACATAATAGGAATGAGGATCACATACCACATTCTTGCTTCCCATACATAGAAGCCACCAGCCTGGTGGAGCTGGACCAATGTACACCACTATACTGCATCCACAGTACATCCACATAGGTGACAACCCCATTCTTTCTTACTAAGGGTCCTCCTCAGGGGCATTTCAAAAAGTTTGAAGGAATTTCAACTGTCCCTCTATTTCCACTAAATTCAAGTCCCACTTTTCTTCACCTCCTTCGCCACAAAAGAGTAGTTCCTTGCTCCCAAAATATTTCCACTCACATAATGAAGGGGGTTTTACAGTCTCAGTTGAAGGAAAATCCCATCTTTGCCAAACACCTACAACAACAACCAACGGCTCCTTCCCAGGGGCCCTATATACCCCCAGGGTAAGTATGATGGGCATAAAGTGATACCTGACAAACACCCCATTCAAGGGACTTACATAGAGTTGCCACCTCATCCCTTTAAAACCGAACACACATGAATTACACAGGATCTGTGGCTGATTATGGTGGTAATTAAACTCACTTGGTGCCTTATCTGCATTCAACTGGCCTCAGAACCTGTTTAATTCATATGTGTTCAGGTTTAAAGGGATGAGGTGGCAACCCTAGACTTACACCCTGTTACACTCTGCCAGGGTCTTTGACGGGTGCTGATACTTTGCATCCTGCAGAGAAGACCATTACATTGGCAGGCCCGTTTTGAGCTGTCACAGAGAATTATTGAGAATAGCTGAGATAGGGATACAGCAGAATTACATCATAATCATACATGTGAATGTGCTGTGGGGGTGTAGGATTATATCCTAAGATATCCCTCAATGAGACTGACGTAACCTCTGCGGTAAATATAAAGGAAAAAGCAGAGAGCGTCAACTAAGTGCAGTATATAGGAAAAGACTTTATGAAAAATCACAAGTGGCAACTCACACGATGCATAAAGATAAGAGCATGTAATCCATCCAGGCTTGAAAAAGGAGCAATGAAGCCCTGAAACATGTAGCCACGCTCCCTACAATGCCAACGTGTCTTAGTGTGACATCACTTCCGGTCATGTGCAGTCTATGCACTCCAGGGTGGCTCCAGGATTACCGGTTTTGTTTCTGGTGTCCTACACGGCTACAAGGTTGATTGCATGCTCTTATCTTTATGCACCTTGTGAGTTGTCACATGTGATTTTTAATGAAGTATTTTCCTATATACTGCACTTAGTTGGCACCCTCTGCTTTTTCATTTTTATTTTTTTTTTGGTGCAGCCCACTTGGGGGCATATTGGTGTCCTGCATGCACATGTGCTGTAAATTATTAGCGTGTTGACAGGAGGAAGAGGGAGTAGAGAGATGGTTTCATCATTATGTTACTGTTCCCACTCCGTGCAATCACAGGCGTAGGGAAACAAAACTGACCAGGCTGTGTTTCTTAAAGCATTTTTTACCCCAACACTTTATATTCCTGATATGTGCCTGCTGTATTATTATTATTATTATTATACAGGAGTTATATAGCGCCAACAGGTTACGCAGCACTTTACAACTTGAGGGTAGACAGTACAAATACAATACACTTAAATACAGTAGGAATCAGGGGGCCCTGCTCGTTAGAGCTTACAATCTAAGAGGGGGGGTCAAGAGATACAAGAGGTAATAACTGTGGGGGGTGTGCTGATGGATAAGATAAATGTACAGTTGTTAGGTGGGAGCTAGATTGGCTTTTCTGAAGAGATGAGTTTTCAGGAATCGTCTGAAGGTGGACAAAGTAGGAGAAAGGTCGGACAGATTGGGGTAAAGCATTCCAGAGGATGGGAGAGGCTCTGGAGAAGTCCTGGAGGCGAGCATGGGATGAGGTGACAAGGGAGCTAGAGAGTAGGAGCAGGGCCGGCTCTACCACTAGACAGAGTAGGCGGCCGCCTAGGGCGCACTGCCACCCAGGGCGCCCAGCCACTGTTGATCCATCACTGCTCTGCATTAATCACTCATGTCACTGGCTAGCAGCACACCAGGGCGGTAAAATAAGGTGGGTCCAGAGTCACAGGTGCGGGCCTGTGGACCACGGCTAAAGAAATAGGTAGATAGGCGCTGCAAAAATCTCCACCTCCGCCACCTCCATCGTATACATGGACATGGCAAAGGGGGTGGGGTCAGGGGCGGAGCCAAAAGGGCAGCAAAATTAGGTTTAGTCTAGGGTGTCAAAGATCCTTGCACCAGCCCTGAGCAGGAGTTCTTGGGAGGAGCAAAGAGATCCATTTGGTTGGTATTTTGATACCAGGTTAGTGATGTAGCTGGGGGCCAAGTAGTGTATGGCTTTATAAGTTATTGTCGGTATCTTAAATTTAATTTGTTGGTTGAGTGGCAGCCAATGGAAGGATTGACATAGGGGTGTAGCAGACGCCAAGCGTTTTTTAAGGTGGATAAGCCTGGCGGCAGCGTTCATAATGGACTGAAGTGGGGATCGGCTATTTAGAGGTAAGCCAGTGAGGAGGGAGTTGCAGTAGTCGAGGGGAGAGATGACCAGGGAGTGGATTAGAAGCTTTGTGGTGTCATTGGTTAGGAAGGGGCGCATCTTGGAGATGTTGCGGAGGTTGAAGCGGCAAATTTTGGATAGCGATTGAATGTGGGTCCAAAAGGTTAGTTGGGAGTCCAGGATTATACCTAGGACCTTGGCGTGGGGGGGGGGGGGATGGGTTGATAGTTGAGCTGTTGATTTTGACAGAGAAATCTGGGGAAGTGGCACGAGGTGGAGGAAAGATCATAAGCTCAGTATTGGATAGGTTGAGTTTGAGGAAGTGATGTGACATCCATGTACCATGTACTTGTATGAGAAATTCTCTTGTTCTTTTTGCATTGCTTCCTTTGTGCGAAATCCCTGCCAGTCCCTCTGCTTTTCTATTAAAAACTGACCACATTAAGCAGGAGAACATGTGTGGTCAGTTCCCTAGCTATGCTGGGAACTCAGTGTACTCTCCTCCAGTGGTGGCTGGTGGTATTTTTTTTGGGGGGGCGGAAAACAGTGAATGCACCCACAGCCACCCCCGGTCAGTCACCAGGTCACCCGCATACTTCTAACATCCCCCCCCCCAGGTCGGTCAGGCAGGTCACCGGCCCCACACTTTCCCCATCTAGGTCATGGCAGCTCCAGACGGCGGGCAGCGGCTTCTCCTGGGCTCCCCCCCCCCCTGCATCACGCAGTGCGTCTCCTCCCTCCTCTCCACCGTGTGTCTCCTCCCTCCTCCTCTTAGGCAGCCAATCAGATCACCTCTCCTTCTGGCCAATCAGGTGACGGGTCTTGGAGGAGAATAAGGAAGACAATAGCGAATATTTATTCGCTATTGTCACAAAAGTGGGTGCGTTAGGGGCGCAGTGCTCTGCGCCCCAAGTCTACCCTTTTTTGAAGCCTATTAGAACCCCAGGCTCTAATCATGTGCTTCGAAAAAAAAAAAACACACTGAAATCCATGCGTTTGGCGCCCTGCGTGTAGATTAGGGGGCTGAACGCATAAATAGGGGCCGGGCGCCCCTTACGGACAGGCCGCCACTGCTCTCCTCCAATGAACAGACTTGTCCTGACACGCCCCCTCTGCACAACTATTCACTGGGAAGCTCAGTGTACTGCGGATTCTCCTCCCCCCAGCTCTTATGCAGCTGAGAACAGAGGGGATGTGATCACTTATATTTATGTTTTTTTTATATCTATACATAAAGGTCTTATACAGGGCTGTATAAATCTCAGGATGGGATGGACAGAAATACAAATACTTGAACACGAAAACAGCTCCCATTACATGTATTATTATGGCGTATTTAGCTTTTTTTGCCTGGAGTTTAGCTTTAAGGCCCCGGAGCCAAGCGTCAAGAATCTGGCAGCATTCTTTATTTAATGGAAGGAGAGATAAATACGGTTCGGGAATGTTTCCACAAAAGGTCTGCAGGATTACAGCATGGATCGCAGCGTGCAAGAAAAGCACGAGAACTTCCAATGCTATCGTCCCCTGGCCTGGAACAGAATGTTACGCCGTAATCACGGCTTCTGTACGAGTTCTGGGCAACGGTCCAGAGGTGGCCCATGACAAGCTGAAGATCACTGGATGGTTCGATGTGTCCCTCGCACATGGCTGCAGCTCATCAAAGAGCGCAGTGTGTGGGCTACAGGCCCGCCCACCTCTCTTGGCGGGACCGCGCGAGCGAGACCAGCACATGTCCCTGCAGACCACACAGAGGGCTAGGAAAGAGCCTTCAGCATACGAACTGGGCCCATAGGTGTGCCCAGCCTATTGGACAGGGGTGTCAAACTGGCTGCCCTCCAGCTGTTGCAGAACTACAAGTCCCATCATGCCTGTGGGAGTCAGCCTTGCATTGCCTCATGGGACTTGTAGTTCCACAACAGCTGGAGGGCCGCCATTTTGACACCTGTGCATTAGGGTATGCACCCCAAAGTTCAAACACACATGCGTGTATGTATATATTATATATAGATATGTATAAAAATATAAATATACTCACAGTGTCAATATATTAATGGACAGTATCAGTAGGGCAGAAATTGGTGTCAGTAAAGCAGTGGACAGTGTCAGTAGTTTTTATTTTTACTATTTTATTTTTTTATTATCTTTTACAATTGTATTTCTTTTAATTATTTCTTTTACAATTTTCTAGGAGTCTTTTGGTGAAATTTCAGATGTCTAAACAGCGGAGACTGGTCCATAAGGGGCGCAGGGGCGCCCTTTCCCATAATCTCCATGTGCCAGCCCCTAATCTCCATGCGCCGGCCCCTAATCACCATGTCGCCTGCCCCTAATCTCCATGCGCTGGCCCCTAATCTCGATGTGCTGGTCTCTAATCTCCATGCGCTGGCCCCTAATCTCCATGCGCTGGCCACTAATCTCCATGCGCTGGCCCCTAATCTCGATGTGCTGGTCTCTAATCTCCATGCGCTGGCCCCTAATCTCCATGCGCTGGCCACTAATCTCCATGCCCCGGCCCCTAATCTCCATGCGCTGGCCACTAATCTCCATGCGCTGGCCCCTAATCTCGATGTGCTGGTCTCTAATCTCCATGCGCTGGCCCCTAATCTCCATGCGCTGGCCACTAATCTCCATGCCCCGGCCCCTAATCTCCATGCGCTGGCCACTAATCTTCATGCGCCAGCCCCTAATCTCCATGCACCGGCCCCTAATCTCCATGTGCCAGCCCCTAATCTCCATGCACCGGCCCCTAATCTCCATGCACTGGCCCCTAATCTCAATACACCAGCCACTGATCTCCATGCGCCAGCCCCTTAATCTCCATGCGCTGGCCCCTAATTTCCATGCGCTGGCCACTAATCTCCATGCGCTGGCCCCTAATCTCCATGCACCGGCCCCTAATCACCATGCGCTGGCCCCTTATCTCCATGCACCAGCCCCTAATTTCCATGCGCTGGCCCCTAATCTCCATGCACCGGCCCCTAATCACCATGCGCTGGCCCCTTATCTCCAGGCACCGGCCCCTAATCTCCATGCGCTGGCCCCTAATCTCCATGCACCGGCCCGGATTTTACCTGGCTGCAGCTAATATGCAGGGACAGAGGATCCAGATCAGTTAGTCTCTCCTGATGGGAACCCTGTTGTAAGTGGGACTCTGATGGGGACCCAGTTGTAAGGGTGGAGGCTCAGACAGAGACCTTGATTTAAGGGGGTTTCTGATGTGGACACTGATGTAATGGAGATCTAATGTAAGGGGGGACTCTAATGGGGACACTGAATTAAGGGGGGACTCTGATGGGAATACTGAATTATGGGGGGACTCTGATAGGGGCCCTAATGTAAGGGGGGATCTGATGAGTACCCTGATTTAAGTGGGGATCCTGATTTAAGGAAGGACTCTGATGGGAACACTAATGTAAGGGATGACACTGGTGGGGGCCTTAATATAGGGGATGCTGTGACGTAAGCAGGACCCCTTAGGTGGACTCTGATGTAAGAGGGGCTCTGATGGTAAGGAATATGTAATTGGGACTCAGAGAGAGACCATAGTGTTAGAAAGATTCTGACGGGGATACTGATGTAAGGAATACCATGATGTAAGGGAGGACTCTGATGAGGACACTGAATAAAGGGAGCTGTGATGAGGACCCTTATGTAAGGGGGGACTCAGATGGGGACCCTGATGTAAGGGGGGACTCTGAGGGGGACCCTGATTTAAAGGGGTACTCTGATGGGGATCCTGATTCAAAGGGAAACTCTGATGGAAACACTGAAGTAAGGGGGAATCTGATGGGGGCCCTAATCTAAGGGGATGCTGATGGAAGAGGGGAAACTCTAAGGGTGTAAGCAGGACCCCCAAGGTAGCCTGGACACTGAAGTAAGGAGGAACTCTGATGGGGTCCCTAATGTGAGGGACATTCGATGGGGGACTCTGATGTAAGCGGGACACCTATGATTGACTCTGTAAGAGGGGCTCTGATGTGGACACTGATGTAAGGGAGGGTTTTGATGAAGACCCTGAATAACAGAGAGAGTTGATGGGGGCCCTGATGTAAGGGAGGACTCAGATAGGGACCCTAAATAAAAGGAAGGACTCTGATGGAACACTGAATTAAGTGGGGACTCTGATGGGGCCCCAGTGTACGGAGTTGCTCATGTAAGGGGGAATCTCATAAGGACTCTGATGTAAGCGGGAACCCTAAGGTTGACTCTGATGTAACAGGGGCTGTGATGGGGACACTGATGTAAAGGGGGACTCTATGGGGACACTAAAGAAAGGGGAAACTCTGATGGGGTCCCTAATGTAAGGGAGCATTTGATGGGGACTCTGATGTAGGCAGGGCTCTGATGGGGACACTAATGTAAGGGGGAATATATGGGGACACTAAACAAAGGGGAAACTCTGATGGGGTCCCTAATGTAAGAAAGCATTTTATGGGGACTCTGATGTAGGCGGAGCTCTGATGGGGACACTGATGTAGGTGGAGCTCTGATGGGGACACTGATGTAAGGGGGACTCTATGGGGATACTAAAGAAAGGTGGAACTCTGAGGGGGTCCCTAATGTAAGAAAGCATTTGATGGGGACTCTGATGTAGGTAGGGTTCTGATGGGGACACTGATGTAAGGGGGGACTCCATGGGGACACTAAAAAAAGGAGGAACTCTGATGGGGTCCCTAATGTAAGAAAGCATTTTATGGGGACTCTGATCTAGGCGGAGCTCTGATGGGGACACTGATGTAGGTGGAGCTCTGATGGGGACACTGATGTAGGCGGTGCTCTGATGGGGACACTGATGTAAGGGGGGACTCTGATGGGGACACTGATGTGGGCGCTGCTCTGATGGGGACACTGATGTAGGTGGAGTTCTGATGGGGACACTCATGTAGGAGGAGCTCTGATGGGGACACTGATGTAGGCGGTGCTCTGATGGGGACACTGACATAGGCAGAGCTCTGATGGGGACACTGATATAGGCGGTGCTCTGATGGGGACACTGACTTAGGCGGCGCTCTGATGGGGACACTGATGTAGGTGGAGCTCTGATGGGGACACTGATGTAGGTGGAGCTCTGATGGGGACGCTGATGTAGGTGGAGCTCTGATGGGGACGCTGATGTAGGTGGAGCTCTGATGGGGACGCTGATGTAGGCGGAGCTCTGATGGGGACACTGACGTAGGCAGAGCTCTGATGGGGACGCTGATGTAGATGGAGCTCTGATGGGGACGCTGATGTAGGTGGAGCTCTGATGGGGACGCTGATGTAGGCGGAGCTCTGATGGGGATACTGACGTAGGCGGAGCTCTGATGGGGACACTGATGTAGGCGGTGCTCTGATGGGGACACTGATGTAAGGGGAGACTCTGATAGGGACACTGATGTGGGCAGAGCTCTGATTGGGACATTGATGTAGGCGGAGCTCTGATGGGGGCACCAATGTAGGCGGAGCTCTAATGGGGACACTGATGTAGGCGAGGTTCTGATGGGGACACCAATGTAGGCGGAGCTCTGATGGGGACACGGATGTAAGGGGGGACTCTGCCCAAGTGCATTCATTCATTCATTTATTATTCATTGATTGATGAAACTGATTTTTTTTATGGCCTGTGATTATTTGTAAGATATGCAATGTGGCCGTCATAGTGAAATGTTTGGGGAGAGCTGCTCCAGGTAAGAGCAAGATTCTATGGGGTTGATTTACTGAAGGCAAATCCACTTTGCTCACAAATGCACTTGGAAGTGCAGTCGCTGTAGATCCGAGGCGGACATGCAAGGAAAATAAAAAAACAGCATTTTTGCTTCTACATGATTGGATGATAAAATCAGCAGAGCTTCCCCTCATTTCAGATCTTCCCCTCAGATCTACAGCGACTGCATTTCCAAGTGCACTTGTGGAGCAAAGTGGATTTGCCTTTAGTAAATCAACCCCCTATGTCTCTAATTCTAATTCTAATTCTAATGTGTCCCACCAGGTAAAGCAATTTCAATTTAAGGTAAAAATAATTTTAGCAATGTGACGATGACCTCCGCACGCCTAATCTCTGCTCAGATCCCTCGCTCCAGCCTATCACCCCCTCCTGAGCCGCAGCTGCTGCCAAAAATAAATAAATAAACCACCTGCTTTTACTACGGATCCAAAATAAGCGCGGAGTTTGTCACCGCGCCGAGAAAACAGGGAGGACGTTCCCAGATCCGAGTCCAGGTGCCCGCCTCCTCCACCTGCCATCCAAAACAAAATGATGCAACGGCCGGGAGATGCGTCTTGTCAACAATGATGAAACTCTTGCACGGCGGGAGGGTGGGCAGAGCCGGAGGTGACATCTGCCTCTCCGAGGGTGACGGTGACATGGGCCACAGGGGGAGGTTGGCAGGGGGTCAGGGTACACCTGTCACCTGTTGGATGATATTTATCAGGGGAAAGAAGGAGTAGAAGTGTCCTTGTTGGAGGGGGCTGATAAAACAACAAAGGCTCCAACAGCTGCGTCTTCCTGGCCTGACATCAGTCACCGGGCCCCGAGGAGAGGATATTATTAAACTGCGATCAGTGAAAGGGGACAGAGGAATGCGTGCTGAAGTATGGCTACAGTTATGTGGCATTAATGGATGCTAATGATGTCACTGATAGTTGCTAGACATGTGCATTTCGAATTGAAATTCGAATGAATTTTTCGGTATTCAGAAGTTTGAATGTATCCGAATTTCCGAATTACAATAGTAACGAATGTAACCACTTCAATACCGGGCACCCCCCCACCTTCCTGCCCAGACCAATTTTCAGCTTTCAGTGCTGTCGCATTTTGAATGACAATTGCGCGGTCAAGCAAAGCTGTACCCAACAAAAAGTTTTATCATTTTTTTTCCCCACTAACTGAACTTTCTTTTGGTGGTATATGATCACCACTGGGGTTTTTATTTTTTACACAACAAATAAAAAAAGACCAAACATTTTGAAAAAAAAGTTTTTCTTTATTTCTGTCGCAAAACTTTGTAAAATAATTATGTTTTCCCCTTCACTGATGGGCACTGATAAGGCAGTACTGATTGGCACTGATGAGGCAGTAATGATTGGCACTGATGAGGCAGTACTGATTGGCACTGATGAGGCAGTACTGATTGGCACTGATGAGGTGGCATTGATGGACACTGATGATGAGGCATTTACAGTATCTCACAAAAGTCAGTACACCCCTCACATTTTTGTAAATATTTTTTTCTATCTTTTCATGTGACAACACTGAAGAAATGACACTTTGCTACAATGTAAAGTAGTGAGTGTACAGCTTGTATAACAGTGTAAATTTGCTGTCCCCTCAAAATAACTCAACACACAGCCATTAACCACTTGCCGACCGCCGATCGGCATCTGACGGCGACAGAGTGGCTCTGTAAGGCAAAACGCCGTCATTTGACGGTGACTGCCAGATCGCGCCCGTGCGCTCACTGTGTCCGGGGAGGGCCAGGGAGCGGGTGCAGCGGATTCGATCTCCGCCGGCTACCCGCGATGCCCCCCCCCCCCCCCGGAGTGAAAGAACAAAGGTCCATGTAAGTAAACACGAACCTCCGTTCTGTGAGAGGGGGAAGGACTGTGATCACAGCCTTCCTTTATATGGAAGCTGTGATCACTTCCCTACCCCTGTTAGGGCAGCCCCCATACAGTAAGAACACGCCCAGGGAACACAGTTAACCCTTAGAGCGCCCCCTGCAGGTTAACCCCTTCACTACCAATGGCATTTACACAGTAATCAGTGCATTTTTATAGCACTGATCACTGTATAAATGCCAATGGTCCCAAAAAAGTGTCAAAATGTTCCGACATGTCCGCCCCGATATCGCAGTACCGCTAAAAATCGCAGATCGCCGCCATTACTAGTAAAAAATAAAAAAAAATAAACACCCCAGAAATTAATTCTCATCATCCGTAAACGCGACCACTTTTGCGAAAACCAATCAATAAACGCCGATTGCGATTTTCTTAATCACAAATATGAGGAAGAATATAAATCGGCCAAAACCGATGAAAAAACATTTTTTTTATATTTTTTTGGATTTGTATTTTAGCAAAAAGTAAGAAATTTGTTTTTTTTTGCAAAATTGTCACTATTCTTTTGTTTATAGCGGCGATCAGAAATGACGCAGCGGTGATCAAATACCACCAAAAGAAAGCTCTATTTGTGGGAAAAAAAGGACGCAAATTTCGTTTGGATACAACGTCGCACGACCGCGCAATTTTCAGTTAAAGCGACGCAGTGCCGAATCGCAAAAAGGGCTCTGGTCCTAAAGTGTGAAATCCTTCCGGGGCTGAAGTGGTTAATGTCTAAACCGATGGCAACAAAAGTGAGTACACCCCTACATAAGATGGCCAGAGACTGCGGACATAGTACAAGTGACGAAACGCGTAGGGAAGAGCCTCAGAGTGTCATTGCATCACTTCCGGTCTGAAGCCGTGGAACGCATGGACTTCCTGGTTTTGCAATCAAAGCGCTTTTATGATTGCAATAAGCAGGTTTTATTGTACTGTCATTTTTAAGTATAAATAAAACATTTGGAAAAACAGTAGTGCACATCTTGGATACTATTTCTCTTTATAAGCGGACGGTATGGAGGGGTTGGCTGGAGTAGGAGAGGATAGCACCGCTGACACAGACCAAAAAGCTACACAGTGGCTTACACTGTGAAGGCAGGATACCCCCTAGTGGGGACTTCTTTTTGGTAAGTGATTTTCCATAAGGGGAATATCACATGCGCATGCGCGGTTTCCACTGTGGAGATTGAAGAGCACCAGTCACTTTATATGAACTGTTAACACAAGAGGATTGTTTTGGTTTCTGATCCATTGATTTATTGATTCATCTATATACATCTATCCATTTAATGTATTTATTGTGAAGCACTTACCACTTTTGGAGGACTGCTGAAAAAAAGTTATCACATTAATATTAAGTTCACCGGTCCATTGATTTGGCCATCCAGTAGAGCACTGTGCACTTTAAACCCACAGTCACCTGAACAGTGGAATATAATTTAAAAAGTTTGTTTATTGAATTATTTTTAATATACATAATTGTAATTAATGTATGTACAATAGCAAGTTGTCTTTATATATTGGTTTATTTAAACACACACCTTGTATAAACATTTAAAAGGAATTTTTAACATTAAAGCAGTCTATGATACATCACAATAATGAGCAGCGCCAATCCTACTACCTAACATATCCTTAAATTACCAGTCTCCACCTAATTAGGTGCAGGCATCAGTAGGGGCAGCAGCTCCCCACCACACCAATGTTTGTACCACTGCAGGGGGATACCCTGCTTTCTTTCTTATAATACAAGAGATGGTCAGAGACTGTGGCCATGATATAACAGATGTTCAGGGACTGTGGGCATAATACAAGAGATGGTCAGAGATTGTGGGCATAATACAAGAGATGGTCAGATACTGGGGGCATAATACAAGAGATGATCAGAGACTGGGTGAATAATACATGAGATGGTCAGAGACTGGGGGCATAATACATGAGATATTCAGAAACTGTGGCCACGACACAAAAGTTGGTCAGAAACTGTGGCCATAACACAAGAGATGGTCAGAGACTGTGGGCATAATACAAGAGATGGTCAGAGACTGTGCCCATGACACAAGAGATGGTCAGAGACTGGGGGCATAATACATGAGATGGTCAGAAACTGTGGCCGTGACACAAGAGTTGGTCAGAGACTGGGGGCATAATACAAGAGATGGTCAGAGACTGGGGGGCATAATACGTGAAATGGTCAGAAACTGTGGCCACAACACACGAGATCGTTAGAGACTGGGGGCATAATACATGAGATGGTCAGAGACTGTGGCCGTGACACAAGAGTTGGTCAGAGACTGTGGCCATGACACAAGAGATGGTCAGAGACTGGGGGCATAATACAAGAGATGGTCAGAGACTGTAGCCATGACACAAGAGGTAGTCAGAAACTGTGGCTATGACACAAGAGATGGTCAGAGACTGTGGTAATGACACAAGAGATGGTCAGAGACTGGGGGCATAATATATGAGATGCTCAGAGACTGTGGTCATGACACAAGAGATGATCAGAGACTGTGACCATGACACAAGAGATCGTCAGAGACTGTGGGCATAATACAAGAGATGGTCAGAGACTGGGGGCATAATATATGAGATGGTCAGAGACTGTGGCCACGACACAAGAGAAGGTCAGAGACTGGGGGCATAATACATGAGATGGCCAGAGACTGTGGGCACGACACAAGAGATGGTCAGAGACTGGGGGCATAATACGTGAGATGGCCAGAGACTGTGGCCACGACACAAGAGACGGTCAGAGACTGGCGGCATAATACCAGAGATGGACAGAGACTGTGGCCATGACACAAGAGAAAGTCAGAGACTGGAGGCATAATGCGTGAGATGGCCAGAGACTGTGGCCATGACACAAGAGATGGTCAGAGACTGTGGACATGACACAAGAGATGGTCAGAAACTGTGGCCATGACACAAGAGATGGTCAGAGACTGTGGCCATGATGCAAGAGATGGTCAGAGACTGTGGCCATGACACAAGAGATGGTCAGAGACTGGGGATATAATACATGAGATGGTCAGAGACTGTGGACATGATACAAATGAGGGTAAGCAGCCTCCTATAGTTGTTAGAGACTGGGGACATGCTTCAAGAGACAGTCATAGACTGGAGACACATTACATGAGACTGTTAAAAATCATCACTATAACTAGGCAATAAGAAAAACACAGATTAGTGTTTGCGGGGACCGCAATGGCTGCACGAAAAGTGCCAAAGGGCCGCATGCGGCTCCTGAGCACAGGCTGGGCATCAGGGATCTAGTTCAACCAGTAAACAAATAGAAAACCTCCATATACAGAACCCTATGCCCATAGTTGAGGGAGGTAAAAAACCCAATAAAGCATGATCCATCCAATTTGCTCCAGTGGTGGAAAAATGAATTCCTTTCTGATCCCCCAGAAAGCAATCGGATATTCCCTGGATCAACAATCTCTGGTGTTATAACCTATAAATGTTCCATACTTGGAAGCCCTGGCTATCAGCTCCAAAGAAGTAGTGGGGGTAAGTATAAGTGGGCCAGGGGTGAGGGCTATCTTAATGCAAGGGCAACCCTGGGCACTGCCCAGGGGCCCCAGGTGCATGAGGGCCCCTTGATAATCTTGCATTACATCATACCTGCCAACTGTCCCGAATTTGATGGGGCAGTCATGCTTTTTACTAAGCTGTCCCCGGGATGGCCGTATCCTGCGAAGCATCCTGGTACTGTGCCCTCCTGATCCCAGTATTGTTCCCTTCTGCCTCCTCCCCCAGTACTGTGCCCTTTGTGTTTATTAGTCTTTCACTTATGGCATGTTTAATTGTTTAAAATCAATTTTTTTTAAACGTACTAATAAATATATGTTTAATTTGATAAACGATATACTTTTTCTTGAAAGTAGGTGCGTAAATTAAATTGGGGCAGGCTGGTAGGGGCCCCACTGCATTACTTTGCCCAGGGACCCATGATGCTATTAAGACAGCCTTGCCAGGGGTAGGTTTTAAAGAGACCATTAGAAGTTCTGACGTTGCCCGGAGTTTCTCGCTGACCTGTCTTCCCTTTAATGAACTGCGATAGTCATATAATTTACAGCAGAGGTTGATGGCCTCCTACAGAAGGGGAATTTCCATTTTACAGTTTCATCGGTTAGCGTCTGTGTATTCCCCTGATCCCTCTTGTGACGGTTTGGAATTTATATATTTTTTTTTTATAGGAGAGGCGAGCATTGGAACATTCATACTTCTGAAAGATACAAAGCGCTCTTTCCATTAGGCCCCACTCGCGCTCCTGACATTGACGTCTTTTGTGATGTATGGCCTGACATATAGACTCACCACCTGCTTTGCATTATCACAGACAGACCCTCCAAGGGAATCTTCTGCCGGCATTTTTTCCACAGTACAAACGGTAGAATTTGTCAGGAAGGATATTTAATACGCAGTGTATAATGCCCCGATAATGCATGACAGCGCGGTGTGCCGCTATCGCGTCTCGTGCTGCCACCAGTCTATACCGATTGATATATAGCCTAGGCCTGGGGGGGGGCTTTAGGTCACATAATGGAATTCAAGAGCTGCAGTTTGATTTGCATAACAAATAAGAAACTTTATTATACAAAATGATAAAGTGACTTGGCATTGATTCATGGAAAATCACATTTAGATGCCATCTCCCCCATATTAAAGCTGAACTCCGGGATAAGTCCTGTGCATTCTTCCTTGAATCTCGGTGAGCTTTATGTATTCCTTCCAGATCTGTGCAGTAATCCAGTGTGAGACTTCCTGTAATAAAGACCGCTCACTGCTGCTCTCTCTCCTTGTGCAGGGTGACTGGTCTTGTCTCCGCCCCCTCCTGTAGTTTTCTGCAGTGGGTGGAACTTGGTGGGTCCCACCCACAGCCCAGCTTTCTGCACAAGTTGTGTACAGCACCATTATGATGTCACTGCTACTTTTACAGGGTAAAAGCTGGGTATTAAAGTTATTTGGTGCACACAAAGTGGATTTATATCCTTTGTGGCTACTGAGAAATATATATTAACCACTTCCTTACTGGGCACCTAAACCCCCCTCCTGCCCAGACCAATTTTTGGCTTTCAGCGATGTCACATTTTGAATTAGAATTGCGCGGTCGTGCGACGTTGCACCCAAACTAAATTTATATCATTTTTTTCCCACAAATAGAGCTTTTTTTGGTGGTATTTGATCACCTCTGTGTCATTTCTGATCGCCGCTATAAACAAAGAGAGATGATTTTGGAAAAAAAACAATATTTTTTCCTTTTTGCTATAATAAATATCCAAAAAAAAAAAAAATAAATAAAAATGATTCAACAGTTTTGGCCGATTTATATTCTTCTACATATTTTTGGTAAAAAAAATTGCAATCGGCGTATATTCATTGGTTTGCGCAAAAGTTATCGCGTCTACAAACTATGGGAATTGAATTATGACGGTTTTATTATTTATTTATTTTTTTACTAGTAATGGCGGTGATCTGCAATTTTTATCGGGACTGCGATATTGGGGCAGACATGTCGGACATTTTTGACACTTTTTTGGGACCAATGACATTTATACAGCGATCAGAAATTTAAATGTCCGCTGATTACTGTATAAATGTCATTGGCAGTGAAGGGGTTAACCTGCAGGGGGCAGTGAAGGGGTTAACTGTGTTCCCTGGGTGTGTTCTAACTGTGGGGGGAGCGGGGCTGGTTGGGACATAACAGATCTAACTGATCCCAGTGACAGGGATCTGTAGATCTGCTATGTCCCCTTCAACAGAACGGAGAACCGCCGTGTTTACATCGGCGCTTCCCCGTTCTGCCGGTCTGACAGGGGATCGCGGGTCTCGGGTGGACATCGAGTCTGCCCGACCCGCGGGCACGCCCACACAGCGTGCGGCACGCGTGCGCGCTGCCTGTGAGTGCGCGCCAGGAGCGTGTACATGGCCAGGACGTCCACCCGGCAATTTTTTTTTTTTGCGTCTGCAGTTCAGCTTAACCACTTGCTAACCACCCACAGTATATATACATCATTACTTTGACATTTAATACTGGGGTTATGGCAGCAGCCAACTGCCATTACCCTGCTGTCATTTTTTGTTGGCGATTCAGCATCTGCTAAAAGTGATCCCATGGCAGCAGATTTGCCATGGAACCACCTTTAGAGGCAGTGGGAAAGCCCCCCCCCACCCAATGTTGCTTCTGCTTTCTGGTGGTTTCCGGGTTTACCGGAGCCGTCGGTAAACCCAGATGCGATCCAATCCATCGGATGGATAGGCAGGAAGTCGAGTGAGGGCAGTGATAGCCCCCACTCGGCTCTAAGCCATTGGAGGACCAGAGTGACCTCTGACGTCACTCCCGGTTCTCTTGCTTAAAGTGGTAATAAACTGCTGGGTTTGTTTGTTTTTTTTCTGGAACCTGCAAGGTAAAGCCATAATGTGCTAGTATACATCACATACTAGCACATTATGTAAAATTTACCTAAGAATAAAGCCCTACCAGTGGCTTCCTTCTGGGTTCACGGACTCCATCTGTGAGTGGCCAGAGCCACAATGATGTCATTCCCACGCATGCACGCAGGAGCCACCGTTTACAGCACAGCAGAGGTGTAACTGGAACCTTCAGAGCCACGATGCAAGAAATTATGAAGGGCCCCTCTGATCCCTTGCCAGGGCCCTTCCCTCTTCCCACTGATCTTGGGGCCCTTTACTCCCGTCCCTTTATTACGGTCTCACCAAATAAAGGAACTGTTGTGTACCAAGCCTCCCATTCATTCAGAAATGGAAGTATAGTAAATACAGTTTACTATGCTTCAGTTATGAATGAACCAATTGGTACCAATCACTGACTCTGTCCATTCAGAAAAGGAAGGAGCCGGTAAATTACAAGTTTACCGACCCGTTCCCATCTCTCCATCATGACTCATCTTCTACAGCAGCTGGCAGGAGAGAGGAGGGGAAAGACAGCAGCTCTGTGGGGGGGACCAGGGAAGCACACAGGGACCCTGGGAACAGCAGAAGACAAGTAAACTGGATAGGAGGGGCGGCGGGGGCAGCATATAGAAGAACCAATCTCCTCCATTAGGAGGAAAGTGGAGGAGATTGGTTCCTCTAAATGCCACCCCCGCTGCCCCTCCTATCCAGGTGTACAAGGGAGGCACATGGGCCCCCTGGAGCACTCTGCTAAATATATATATAATGTTTGGGGGCTCTAAGTCAATTTCTAGCAAAAAATACAAATTTAAACAAAAAGTTCCAGGAAAGGCCTGGTCAGCAAGTGGTTTAGTGCTCATTTAGTCATAATTTTTCTACGTCTTGGAAGCCTGTGCTTTTCTTTGATCCTTCTTTAGCGTTTGACGTCCTCGTGCACAATGTAGGACTCTTGGTCCTGCATTGTATGTGATGATACCGGTGAGGAGGTGGCCCTGTGCTCAGAGAAGAGGCACAACTCCAGGGGAGGCTATTAGCACAACCATTACATGCCCCGCAAACAAAAAGAGTATTAGCCCCCTAATATATGGAGAAGGGGGGTTCCCATATTTAATTTTTGTAAGCTGACCAGAGCTTAAATGCACCAAGGGAGCATTCAGACTATGCATTGCATTAAAGCACAAACATTATTCTGTGATAAGGCGCAGTACATTAAGGTCGTTTATTATTATGAAATAGGTTGGTATTGCACCCTGACACACTAAAAAATGTATGTGGCCATGTTTCAAATGTCATAATATAATCATTATGATGTCCTAAAAATGTTAGTCACCTGGCTGTTTCTTGCTTCTGTATCCACCGTTCAGAGGCTGGTTCATGACACAGTAGAGTCCTGAGGCTTGTGAAGTAAAGTGTTACCCCACAACAGTAAAATCTGTCTGTACAGTATCTCACAAAAGTAAGTACACCCTCACATTTTTGTAAATATTTTATTCTATCTTTTCATGTGACAACACTGAAGAAATGACACTTTGCTACAATGTAAAGTAGTGAGTGTACAGCTTGTATAACAGTGTAAATTTACTGTCCCCTCAAAATAACTCAACACACAGCCATTAATGTCTAAACCGCTGGCAACAAAAGTGAGTACATCCCTAAGTGAAAATGTCCAAATTGGGCCCAGTTAGCCATTTTCCTCCCGGTGTCATGTGACTCATTAGTGTTACAAGGTCTCAGGTGTGAAAAGGGAACAGGTGTGTTAGATTTGGTGTTATCGCTCTCACTCTCTCATACTGGTCACTAGAGGTTCAACATGGCACCTCATGGCAAAGAACTCTCTGAGGAAATGAAAAAAAGAATTGTTGCTCTACATAAAGATGGCCTAGGCTATAAGAAGATTGCAGAGACCCTGAAACTGAGCTGCAGCACGGTGGCCAAGACCATACAGCGGTTTCAAAGGACAGGTTCCACTCAGAACAGCGCCTCACCATGGTCGACCAAAGAAGTTGAGTGCAGTGCTCAGCGTCATATCCAGAGGTTGTCTTTGGGAAATAGACGTATGAGTGCTGCCAGCATTGCTGCAGAGATTGAAGGGGTGGTGGGTCAGCCTGTCAGTGCTCAGACCATACGACACACACTGCATCAAATTGGTCTGCATGGCTGTCGCCCCAGAAGAAGTCTCTTCTAAAGATGATGCACAAAAAAGCCTGCAAGCAGTTTGCTGAAGACAAGCAGACTAAGGACATGGATTACTGGAACTGCGTCCTGTGGTCTGATGAGACCAAGATAAACTTATTTGGTTCAGATGGTGTTAAGCGCGTGTGGCGGCAACCAGGTGAGGAGTACAAAGACAAGTGTGTCTTGCCTACAGTCAAGCATGGTGGTGGGTGTGTCATGGTCTGGGGCTGCATGAGTGCTGCCAGCACTGGGGAGCTACAGTTCATTGAGGGAACCATGAATGCCAAAATGTACTGTGACATACTGAAGTAGAGCATGATCTCCTCCCTTCGGAGGCTGGGCCGCAGGGCAGTATTCCAACAAGATAATGACCCCAAACACACCTCCAAGATGACCACTGCCTTGCTAAAGAAGCTGAGGGTAAAGGTGATGGACTGGCCAAGCATCTCCAGACCTAAACCCTATTGAGCATCTTTGGGGCATCCTCAAATGGAAGGTGGAGGAGTGCAAGGTCTCTAACATCCACCAGCTCTGTGATGTCATCATGGAGGAGGGGAAGAGGACTCCAGTGGCAACCTGTGAAGCTCTGGTGAACTCCATGCCCAAGAGGGTTAAGGCAGTGCAGGAAAATAATGGTGGCCACACAAAATATTGACACTTTGGGCCCAGTTTGGACATTTTCACTTTGGGGTGTACTCACTTTTGTTGCCAGCGGTTTAGACATTAATGGCTGTGTGTTGAGTTATTTTGAGGGGACAGCAAATTTACACTGTTATACAAGCTGTACACTCACTACTTTACATTGTAGCAAAGTGTCATTTCTTCAGTGTTGTCACGTGAAAAGATAGAATAAAATATTTACAAAATGTGAGGGGTGTACTCACTTTTGTTAGATACTGTATGTGCAGAATAGCATGCTTGTTCTACTCACTGTGGGGTAAATACTCTGCATTATGTAAAAAGGCTGTTTGATCCTGTCTTCTCTGATCCTCCCCTTCTTCCACTGTCCCCAATCCTCTGAAGAGCAGTCAGCACTTGGATCGCTCTTCAGAGAGCATTTGACAGGAGAGGTGGGGTCCATCCAGAGCAGCGCTATTTACTTGAATGGGTCTTGTTCGATTGGAGTATCATTTCTGCCATGGCTGCAAAGCATATTATCGCTGCCGTGATGTTTTGGGGGGGGGGGGGGGGACTATCAGGTAGGCTGTACCGGGCCTTGTGATTTCTAACAGCAGCCGTGGGCAGGGGTGACAGTGTCCCAGGGGCTGGGACAAATATGTTGGTTTTAAATGGCACTGCACAGGGTGGATTTGATTTAAATCACTATTAAAAAGGCTTGATTTAGATTGACTCTATTTAATTCATAATTTTTAAAGAGCACCTGTCATCTCTGTCCCGCAGCGGCTCCTCCTCTGACCTGCTGTTGCTTCACCGACAGTCTCATTCACTTTAATGGGATAGCTGGTGATGCAGCAGTGACACAACAAGGTGAGGGACGTGGCGGCAGCAGGTGAGTGGATGCCTACTAACAGGCGCTGCCATCATGGATCTGAAATGACAGGTGCTCTTTACATGTAGACATTTATTCTTGCTGGTAGTTAGAATCTTTAATATTTGCAAACAAAATGAAGGTTTCCTATTTAGAATAATAAGCTGCCAGGTTAGTAAAACAGCAATATCAGAACCAATTCAATCATACAGTTTGTAGTGTACATAGATTTGCAACACAATGGGATGAAGGAATATTCCTGCACTTTGCTTTATCTCATGGTTACTGTGACATTGTGTGAATGCATCAATGCAGTGCATGTTATCTCAGCTTGCAGAGCTTGGATTCATTCAATGAGTTTACCAAAAATGTAAATATTGCAGAATATACAGCCTCATGCTACATAACTAAGCTCCATTTCATGCTGAATAAACTAAATTATTAATGTATCTTAAATAGAAAAATATCTTTAGACTCCAAAAGCATTTTATTAAAATACATTTGATAGAAATAAAAAAAATCAGATTTAAATTTTAAAAATAATCAGATTTTTTTTTTTTTTTAAATCATAGTTTTTTATCCACCCTGGCACTGCAGCAATAGGAAGTGTGGGTTATTGTGCCGCAGTAACGGATGTAAAAAACATGGTTTTCATGTGTATTGCACATTTGATTCCAGCTGAATGCCTGAGATTAATAAGGATTTACAAGATATGGGTAAACATTTTTTTTTTCACCATGAAAAATGGATGGGGGCCATAACCTGAATTGACCGTAACCCAGATTTGATATCGGCCCACAATACCTCCCCGGCGTGTTTTGCCTCGTCCGGGCCCAGGCAGGAAATGTCCTCATTCTGTTTATGTTCTGACGCACTCCCTCTGAAAGGTTACCAGACCCAAACAATGCCTTACATTTCATAGCTTTTCACAGATGTTTAGTCTCTCGCTGGTTTGTGAATCCAGACAGCTCCATTCTCCGTATTTTTAGTAAAACCGACGCGCCGGCTCGGCACAAGCCAGACAGACGACGGATTCCACGTCAGCGATTGTTATGTCCAATGCAGGGAAGACAAATCACAACCCCCCCGATAAACGGTTTGACGAGACCATTGGTGCACTTAAAGACGATGTTGGCAAGAAAAACATATTCTTTGGAAGTAACAATCTGCAACAGACGGGATTGTAATCTCTTCTTCAACTCACTCAGCTGCCTGTCACAAAGACAAAGCATTACTAACTAAAGGAGATCTCATGTAAGATTCTATTAGATTGTAAGCTCTGATGAGCAGGGCCATCTGAACCCTCTTGCCATGGACGTGCGCAAGGGGTGTGCACACCCTAATCCCCCCCTGTGGCACAGATTCCCACTGCTGATATTTCACCAAAGCCCCCTAATGTGTCCCCTAAAAATAAATTGCAAATATAATTTAAAAAATATGAAATTCTACTGACACTGTCCTCTGCCCTACTGACACAGTCCTATGCCCTACTGACACAGTCCACTGCTCTACTGACACCATCCTCTGCCCTACCGACACCAACCTCTGCCCTACTGACACCAACCTCTGCCCTACTGACACTGTCCACTGCCCTACTGACACCAACCTCTGCCCTACTGACACTGTCCTCTGCTCTACTGACACCATCCTCTGCCCTACCGACACCAACCTCTGCCCTACTGACACCAACCTCTGCGTTACTGACACTGTCCACTGCCCTACTGACACCAACCTCTGCCCTACTGACACCAACCTCTGTCCTACTGACACCGTCCTCTGCCCTACTGACACTGTCCACTGCCCTACTGACACCAGCCTCTGCCCTACTGACAAGTCCACTGCCCTACTGACACCAACCTCTGCCCTACTGACACAGTCATATGCCCTACTGACACTGTCCACTGCCCTACTGACACCATCCTCTGCCCTACCGACACCAACCTCTGCCCTACTGACACTGTTCACTGCCCTACTGACACCAACCTCTGCCCTACTGACACTGTCTCCTACCACAGTCATCCCGTCACCTGTCACAGTCATCCCGTATACTGACACAGTCATCCCGTCTCCAACCACAGTCATCCCGTC
>BLSH010367961.1:92832-103756 GCA_018402905.1 Glandirana rugosa | reverse complement strand
ACAGTCATCCCGTCTCCACCGTCCTCTGCCCTACTGACACTGTCCACTGCCCTACTGACACAAACCTCTGCCCTACTGATACCAACCTCTGCCCTACTGACACTGTCCACTGCCCTACTGACACCAACCTCTGCCCTACTGACACCGTCCTCTGCCCTACCAACACCAATCTCTCCCTTACTGACACCAACCTCTGCCCTACTGACACCGTCCTCTCTGCCCTACTGACACTGTCCACTGCCCTACTGACACAAACCTCTGCCCTACTGATACCAACCTCTGCCCTACTGACACCGTCCTCTGCCCTACCGACACCAATCTCTGCCCTACTGACACCGTCCTCTAGCTTACTGACACCAACCTCTGCCCTACTGACACCAACCTCTGCCCTACTGACACCATCCTCTGCCCTACTGACACCAATCTCTGCCCTACTGACAGCGTCCTCTAGCTTACTGACACCAACCTCTGCCCTACTGACACCAACCGCTACCCTACTGACACCGTCCTCTGCCCTACTAACACCGGCCTCTGCCCTACTGACACCAACCTCTGCCCTACTGACACCATCCTCTGCCCTACCGACACCAATCTCTGCCCTACTGACACCGTCCCCTGGCTTACTGACACCGTGCTGAGGAGGAGAAGGCTAGTTGCCATTGGCCCTTTGCCAATGCTCCCAAAGGCAGCTACTCATTCAGGGGGGTGGTTAGTTTGTTAGGTTTGAAAGTGCCCACTCAGGTGCATGCAGAAAGGATCAATACACAACGATACATTGTCAATACACAACAATACATTGTCAATACACAACAATAGATTATCAATACACAACAATACATTGTCAATACACAACACTAGATTGTCAATACACAACAATACATTGTCAATACACAATACTAGATTGTCAATACACAACAATACATTGTCAATACACAACACTAGATTGTCAATACACAACAATACATTGTCAATACACAACAATTCATTGCCAATACACAACAATAGATTATCAATACACAACAATAGATTGCCAATACACAATAATAGATTGTCAATACACCACAATAGATTGCCAATACACAACAATAGATTGTCAATAGTCAACAATACATTGTCAATACACAACAATAGATTGTCAATACACAACAAAAGATTGTCAATACACAACAAAAGATTGTCTATACACAACAATACATTGTCAATACACAACAATAGATTGCCAATACGCAATGTATTGTTGTGTATTGCTGACTGACTGTGCCCCCTGTTCTGGAAATTTGGCTACACTGTTTCAGTTGCATTGTGGAGAGGGATGAGGATGACTCTCGGTGGAGATGAGAGTTACATTATGTAATTCTCATCCCCACCCAGAGTCATACTTGTCCCTCTCCCCAATGTATTCCCATCCATGCCCAGCATCATCCATCCCTCTACACAAACAATATAGCCCCACCTCCGCCCAGAACCCTGGAGAGGGTTGGATGATGCCGGGGCGGAGCTGGGGACATATTGTGGAGAGGGTTGGATGATGCCGGGCGGAGGATGGAGATATATTGTGGAGAGGGATGGATGATGATGGGCGAAGGATGGGGATATATTGTGGAGAGGGATGGATGATGATGGGCGGAGGATGGAGATATATTGTGGAGAGGGATGGATGATGATGGGCGAAGGATGGGGATATATTGTGGAGAGGGATGGATGATGATGGGCGGAGAATGGGGATACATTGAGGAGAGGGATGGATGATGATGGGCGAAGGATGGGGATATATTGTGGAGAGGGATGGATGATGCCAGGCGGAGGATGGGGATACATTGTGCAGAGGGATGGATGATGCTGGGCGGAGGATGGGGATACATTGAGGAGAGGGTTGGATGATGAGGGGCGGAGGATGGGGATACATTGTGGAGAGGGATGGATGATGACGGGCGGAGGATGGGGATACATTGAGGAGAGGGTTGGATGATGAGGGGCGGAGGATGGGGATATATTGTGGAGAGGGATGGATGATGATGGGCGGAGGATGGGGATACATTGAGGAGAGGGTTGGATGATGAGGGGCGGAGGATGGGGATATATTGTGGAGAGGGATGGATGATTGACTCAGTGGGATGGCCCTGGGGAATGTTGGTGGTCAGGCTCTGGGGGGGCCCAGGCCTGAAGCTGTGTCAGGGCCCCAAAATTTCTGATGGCTGCCCTGTCCAAATCTGCTGGTACATCTAACACTCCCCTCCCCCTTGATTAACAAAGGACATTGGCTCTGTGTGCACCAAATACCTTTGCAAAACCAGATAATACTTTGTAAAACAATAGCAGTGACATCATCACTGCGCTGTACACAGCCTGTGCAGAGAGCGGAGCTGTGGGAGGGGCCTAGCAGGCTCCACCCACTACAGTCTGCCTGCAGAAAACTACAGGAGTGGGCGGAGACAAGACCAGTCCCCCTGCACAAGGAGAGAGAGCAGCAGTGAGCGGTCTTTATTACAGGAAGTCTCGCACTGGATTACTGCACAGGTCTGGAGGAAATACACAAAGCTCACAAATATTCAAAGAAGAAAACTCATGATGAATGGATTTCGATAATATTTGCTGACCCTGGGGTTTATCCTTGTAGAAGAAAACTAATGTAGCCATCACATCTCAGTTGATGCAAATTGTTTCATTCCTGTGTTTGATGTTAGATCCACATTAAAGCGTTGATCTGTCTGAATTAAATACGGTGATGTGCGTTACAATGTAACAAGTGAAGGAGGCCTTGGTTGTATTGGTGGAGGTCTCCGCGTCCTTTGATGTCCAGATGTTCCCCTCATTCCCCATCTAATGTCTGTCTGCGGCTGACATCACCGACCTTACAGGGAGTCAGGGAGAGGATTTTGTAGCAGAAGCAGCTGTTTCCATAGAGGTCGGGGCCGGTGGCCATGGAAAATTGCCATACCTGAGCCGGGGAGCTCAACCTTCCCCTGAGATCCGTCTACAGCCAGACAAATCTCCAGCACTTGTCATTCTCCGCTTTCTTCCCCGGATTGCCCCGAGAATGAAATGTATGTATCATGTCATTGTGGAGGAACGCAGACGCTGGAAATTCTATAAGCTTCCAGCTTCAGACAGCCAGCGTCGGGTCTTTTTCACGGTCAGAGAGATAAAAAAAAAAAAAGATAGATTGTGAAAGTTTCATAGAGATGGGAAAAAAAAATCACATGTCCCTAAAGTGGCCATACACTCTACAATCTCCTATAGATCTGCCAGTGTAGTGCAAGGGCCTGACTGGCTGGATACAAATTGAATGGATTGCTTTGGTGTATCCTCTTATTATATAGTTTTGGTAAATATAAAGGAGATTGTACACAGATTGTATAGTAGAGGGGTCTCCAAACATATTCAGTACGAGGGCCAAATTGTACAGTGTCTCACAAAAGTTAGTACACCCCTCACATTTTTGTAAATATTTTATTCTATCTTTTCATGTGACAACACTGAAGAAATGACACTTTGCTACAATGTAAAGTAGTGAGTGCACAGCTTGTATAACAGTGTAAATTTGTTGTCCCCTCAAAATAACTCAACACACAGCCATTAATGTCTAAACCGCTGGCAACAAAAGTGAGTACACCCCTAAGTGAAAATGTCCAAATTGGGCCCAATTAGCCATTTTCCCTCCCCAGTGTCATGTGACTCGTTAGTGTTACAAGGTCTCAGGGGTGAATTGGGAGCAGGTGTGTTAAATTTGGTGTTATCGATCTCACTCTCTCATACTGGTCACTGGAAGTTCAACACGGCACCTCATGGCAAAGAACTCTCTGAGGATCTGAAAAAAGAATTGTTGCTCTACATAAAGATGGCCTAGGCCAGGGGTAGGCAACCTGCGGCTCTCCAGCTGTTGTAGAACTACATTTCCCATGAGGCATTGCAAGGCTGCTAGATACAATTACTCCCAGAAGCATGATGGGAAATGTAGTTCTACAACAGCTGGAGAGCCGCAGGTTGCCTACCCCTGGCCTAGGCTATAAGAAGATTGCCAAGACCCTGAAACTGAGCTGCAGCACAGTGGCCAGAACCATACAGCGGTTTAACAGGACAGGTTCCACTCAGCTGAGCTTTGACAAAGTCCGGATTGGCCCGGACGAAACGCGTCAGCGTACGCGTCATCACGCCCCGCCCACCACACCTTCCAGCCCTCCCCACCTCTCCTTTGGAGCGAAATTTGAGATTGCCGGACCGTCCGTAACTACTTCCGGGACGCGGCACGCTGTTGGCGGTTGGATCAGCCATACACCCTGGGATATCTCCCCGCTCATTACTGCAGACTTGACAGCTAGTCCGTCTACCACTGCATGAAATTTTGACTGGGTTCAGCAACCGTCTATACAGAGAGGAGCCCCGGAGCCTGTGAACACCATTTGGTCTGCGTCCAGGCAGCTGGCCATATGGCCATCAGCACTGTCTCTCCGCATACTGCGGCCACGAATACCACGCTTACAGTGAGTGAACTTCATCTGATGACATCGCTATGCGGATAGTCTTATCCATCCTTATTCACTGGATCAACTGACATGGTGAGACCAGTCCAATTTATTCTTTACTATATGACAAGAACTGTGACATATTGAATGAAGATCTATCTCAGTAAACTCCCCATTTACCAGCTGTTTCATCTTACATTCACCTTGATGAATGCACGCACGCTGAGTTACTCATTAAGGGGACATCCTACTACCATTTCAGGACTGCCACTATGTCATTCCACAGTCTCCCCATGTCCACAATAGATATCCAGGAGATCTTGCTCCATTGTGTCAACCCGGCATGACCCTAGTGACATGGCTATATAAACCTACAAACAGCTTAATTGCTGTACTCTACTATTTCATAGCCACCCTGACTAGAGTCACTATTTGGTTGAGGTGTATGTGGTGTGCATGACCACGGCTGGCCAGTGTGTATGGGGGGGTTTTTTAACATAGACAACGTTGTCTTTTTTTACATTTTGCTCTCTTGTGGTGGTGCTCTCCCCCTTTTTTTGATTTTTGTATCTTATAATCCGATTTGTGTTAACTGTTACCAATAAAATCTTTTTGTATCATTGACCGTGTGGCCCAACACGAGTTCTTTCGGGGGCTATCCCCCAAAACCCTTTTTCTACTGTTTCTTACTCCGGGGCCTGCATCTTATGAGAGATGAGTGGTCAAATGTCCTACTAAACTGTAGGTATATGTATCAGTATATATTACACCTCTACGGGGGACCCTTTTATTAAATTTTTCTGTATATCCACTCAGAACAGCGCCTCGCCATGGTCGACCAAAGAAGTTGAGTACACGTGCTGAGCGCCATATCCAGAGGTTGTCTTTGGGAAATAGATGTATGAGTGCTGCCAGCATTGCTGCAGAGGTTGAAGGGGTGGGGGGTCAGCCTGTCAGTGCTCAGACCATACGCCGCACACTGCATCAAATTGGTCTGCATGGCTGTCATCCCAGAAGGAAGCCTCTTCTAAAGATGATGCACAAGAAAGCCAGCAAACAGTTTGCTGAAGACAAGCAGACTAAGGACATGGATTACTGGAACCATGTCCTGTGGTTTGATGAGACCAAGATAAACTTATTTGGTTCAGATGGTGTCAAGCGTGTGTGGCAGCAACCAGGTGAGGAGTACAAAGACAAGTGTGTCTTGCCTACAGTCAAACATGGTGGTGAGAGTGTCATGGTCTGGGGCTGCATAAGTGCAGAGTGTCCGCTACCACCACCGCCTTCCTGCATTCTCCGCCCTGGTTGTTTGTCTGCTCTCTTCCTCTCTCACACACCGCTGGTTGGTTGAAGGGGGCGGCGGTGGCAACAACGGCACAGCGAGGTCACACCCGGAAGGAAGAGGAGAGAAGACAGAGGAGGGGAGGAAGCCCGTGTCTGACCGCCGCATACAGCCTGGTGAGGGCATCTGAAGCCCATCAGTAGTCTCCTGGCATCTCTTCCTGAAAGAAGTGCATGTACAGGGAAGCCCACTGACTCCTGGGAATTGAGTCACATCTCCCAGGAGGCCAGGCAAAGCAGGAAGTAAGGAGAAGATCCTCGGACCTAAAAGGGGCAGATTACAGAGACCACCTAGCAACAAGCGACTTAGGGGGAGTATAAAAAATGTTTTTCCTTCAAAGCAATCTGAGCTGATCAGCTACAGCTTTTGGAGGTGTCTGGTTGGAAGTATATTAGCAAAGGAACCCTCTGGACTTGATTGTGATTATGCACAGGCTGGCTTGAATCCTCCTGCAGAGCTGGCTGGGTTGGAGACATACATTCTATGTGTGATGGTCCTATGCTGAGTTCCCCATGGATGTACTCAAAGGCGTTGTGTATCCATAATTCTGGTGAGCCTCCAATTGTATTTCTTTTCCCCCGCACGTGGTGAACAGAGGTGGAGGATTCTAATTGAAGATTATTTGCACTTCTCAAGAATTTTGTTCTCAGCACTGGCAAATAATTTTTCTTGGCACTGGCACTTTATTTTTAATATTTTTCTATCCTCACATTTTATGTAAGCGCTGCTAACACTGGACTTTTGTATATGAGTGTTGACTTTATTTTTAAAGCAGCAGCTGTCAGACTATTATTATTTAATATTATTATTTAATATATTTATATTTTGTACTACACTTGCACAATTGAGTTTTGCACTATCGAGTTGTAAATACCTTGAGTATTGATTGATTTATATAGCGCGGTATTTCACATAATTTATGGACTGTGACATACTGAAGCAGAGCATGATCCCCTCCCTTCAGAGATTGGGCCGCAGGGCAGTATTCCTACATGATAACGACCCCAAACACACTGCCAAGACGACCACTGCCTTGCTAAAGAAGCTGAGGGTAAAGGTGATGGACTGGCCAAGCATTTCTCCAGACCTAAACCCTATTGAGCATCTGTGGGACATCCTCAAATGGAAGGTGGAGGAGCGCAAGGTCTCTAACATCCACCAGCTCCGGGATGTCCTCATGGAGGAGGGGAAGAGGACTCCAGTGGCAACCTGTGAAGCTCTGATGAACTCCATGAAATATTGATACTTTGGGCCCAATTTGGACATTTTCACTTAGGGGTGTACTCACTTTTGTTGCGCTTTAGACATTAATGGCTGTGTGTTGCGTTATTTTGAAGGGACAGCAAATTTACACTGTTATACAAGCTGTACACTCACTACTTTACATTGTAGCAAAGTGTCATTTCTTCAATGTTGTCACATGAAAAGATAGAATAAAATATTTACACAAATGTGAGGGGTGTACTGACTTTTGTGAAATGCAGTATATTTTACAGGTATTCACAGCACAAAGATTCAAAAATTATGAATAAATAAAAACATCAGACATAGAGCAAAAGAGAAAGAACTTCAGTAAAACAAAGTCCCCCCTTACATCAGAGTCCCCATCAGAGCCCCCCTTACATTATGGTCCCCATCAGAGCATCCCCCCAACATCAGGGTCCCCAACAGAGTTTCCCCTTTACATCAGAGTCCCCATCAGAGCCCCCCCCCTTACATCAGGGTCCCCATCAGTGTCCCCCCTTACATCAGGATCCCCATCAGAGCTCCCATTTATATCAGAGCCCCCATAAGTGTACCCACTTACATCAGGGTTCCTATCAGAGTACCCCTTTACATCAGGGTCCCCATCAGAGCCCCCATTTACATCAGGATCCCCAACAGAGTCCCCACTTACATCAGGGTCCCGTTAGAGTCCCTCCTTACATCAGGGTTCCCATCAGTGTCCTCACATCGGGGTTCCCATCAGAATCCCACTTTACAGCAGGGTCCCCATCAGAGTCCTCCCTTACAGCAGGTTCCCCTTCAGAGTCCCTACTTACATCTGGGTCCCCATCAGAGACCCTCTCACATCAGGGTCCCCATCAGAGTCCCTCCTTACAGCAGGGTCCCCATCAGAGTCCCCCCTTACATCAGGGTCCCCATCAGATTCCCCCTTTACATCAGGGTCCCCAACAGAGCCCCTCATATCAGAATCCACCTTAGGGGGTCCTATTTACATCAGAGTCCTGATCAGTGTCTCCCCTTAAATCGGGGTCCCCATCAGAGTCCCCCTTATATCAAGGTCTCCATCAAAGCCCCTCTTACATCAGGGTCCCATCAGAGTCCCCCTTACAGCAGGGTCCCCATCAGAGTCCGCACTTACATCAGAGTCCCCACTTACATCTGGGTCCCCGTCAAAGTCCCCACTTACATCAGGGTCCTCATGAGAGTCCCCCTTCACAGCAGAGTCCCCAGTTACATTTGGGTACCCATAAGAGTCCATCTTAATATCAGAGTCCACCTTAGGGGTCCCCCCTTACATCAGGGTTCCCATGAAAGACACCCTTACATCAGGGTCCCCATCAGAGCCTCTCATATCAGAATCCACCTTAGGGGTCCCACTTACATCAGAGTCCTCATCGGTGTCTCCCCTTACATCAGGGTCTTCATCAAAGCCCCCTTACATCACGGTCTTCATCAAAGCCCCCCTTACATCAGGGTCTCCATCAAAGCCCCCCTTACATCTGGGTCCCCATCAAAACCCCTCTTGTATCAAAGTCCACCTTAGAGTTTCCTCTTACATTAGAGTCCTCATCAGAGTTCTCATTGGAGTCCCCCTTATGTAGCCATGTGCTCCCTTGGGAGTAGCTAGTAGCTGTGGTTCACCTTATAGCTGCCCTCAATCCCACCATTTCCCACACATCTGAAGTCACTTAACAGGCCGGCTCTTGTTTTTGTTGTTTTATTTAGGGGAAATAACATAGATGGGGAAAAGGGGTGACTGTGGGATTCCCAAAGAATTGGCTATGGGACCTCCTATATACACGACTGTATATACACTTTACTTCCTCCAGCACATCTCTTCTGCAGACTATTGCTCCTGCACTTCTCTCCAGCACATCACTTGCTTCCTGACCTGAAGGGAAATTTATCGGGCTCACATAACTCCTTTCTCTTCATCGCAGCTAGCACATGGTGAGGCCTGCAAACTGTCAGCAGGGCCTCTGGACCACCCATCACAGGCCAGGGTCTTGGACCCCTCAAAGTGTAGCTTAGTACGTTGGTGCTAACCGGGCCTTTGATGGACTACAAATCCCAGCCCATCCCTCTTTCAGGTCCCACCGACCTGCTTTCCTTACAGTGACACTCCTTCCCCTGACTGGCTCGAAAGGCTTCACAGACTGCCCACTATTACACTCCCAGACTGTCCCAGCACTTTCTCTTCCAGTTCCCAGGGTCTGTCACTCACCGACTCAAGTGGACCACTTTAAAGTCTCTCAGTAGCACTTCTGCTGCTCTCCTGTTCCCTGTGCGACTCCAGGAATCCACTCCACTCCTAGCTGCACCCGAACCTCCAGGCCTCAAAGTCACCCCCCCCCCCCCAGACTGGGGGCTTCCTCCCGGGTAGAGGCCTCCACAGCACCTCTGCTACATCTTCAGACTTCCACTCCCGACAACTCCTCCCAGCATGGGCTGATCCTATATATTTAAGGAGGCCAGTCCTGATTGGGAATTGGCCAGGGCTCCTTAGAACACTCCAGATGGCTCCACCTCTCTCCCAACTCTCTGACTAGAAACCTACCTCCAGTTTCTAGAAAGAAGTGGGAGGTTCTGGTGACCTCATCTGTTGAATTAACTCAATCCTCCCTGAGCCACTCCCCAAGCCCAGATCAAAACATTCAGGCCTGCACTTACAGTCAGGCCTGACTAAATTTTGCCTCTCCTAGCAAAAACTCACTACAAAACGCACCTATCACTATGGGGGCGCTACACTCAACCCCCTCCCCCCAAAACATCAGCTGGTCCCCAGCTGAAAATTTACAAAAATAGCTCCTGGGCTCAGGAGCCCAGGCATCCCAAAATCAAAAAAGGTGAGGGGAAAAAGGGAACAAACTTGGAAGGGGGACATACAAAACTGTACAAATAAATAAGGTACACAAATATATCTCTGCCATTGTTTTTGTAATATTTACACTATACAGTTTATCACATTTCACTGACTACTATACATTCCTGAGTCAGAGCACTTCTCCCGAAGGAAGAGCCCTCTACCCGCCTAGTTAATAGTGAAAGTTGATGCTTGTCTTGACTCTCGATGGATGGGGATGAACAGCCGTCTCATCCCAGGAATCCTGAGAGAAGAGGAACACAACTAAATCAAACAAACTAGTTAACAGTTTATGGGGGGGGGGGGTTATTATACTCCTGATAGAGCAACATAGCAATGAGGGGTTACAATCCCACTGCAGGAGCAGAAACAAGGAAAGTCCACAGTATTTTTTTTTTTAAGGTTACTGATGGGAGGGGCCCCTCCCCGAGCAACAGGTCCTCAAGTAATGGAGGCAGGGCCAAACTTCACCCCAATGTCCTTGCAGTGAAACAGTCTCTTACACTGGGCACAGGGCTGCAGGCTAGATTGCCCTGCAGTTGAGGGGAAAGTGCACATTCCGCTACTCCTCCAGCAGTCTATGGAGCGTGCTGCCTAGGTTGTACTACATCCCATCCTAGACATAGTAATGAGGATCAGGCAATCTCACCTGCTGGTGAATCAACTGTTGAATCAACTCAATCTTCCCTGATCCACTCCCCAAGCCCAGATCAAAACATTCAGGCCTGCACTTACAGTCAGACCTGACTAAATTTTGCCTCTCCTAGCAAAAACTCACTACAAAACGCACCTATCACTACACTTACATTAAAGTCCACTTAAGGGTTCCCATTTACATCAGAGCACTCATCAGATTCCTACCTTACTTCTACCTACCTACCTTACTTCAGTGTTCCCATAAGTTTCCCCTTACATTAGTGCTCTCAACAGAGGGGGGGGGGGGGGGGGGGGGGGGGGGGGGGGGGGGGGGGGGGGGGGGGGGGGGGGGGGGGGGGGGGGGGGGGGGGGGGGGGGGGGGGGGGGGGGGGG
>BLSH010367961.1:63632-80792 GCA_018402905.1 Glandirana rugosa | reverse complement strand
TTTTTCAGGTCACACTGACAAGGGTTAAGGTTGTACGGTTGGCACTTTTTAGTGTGTAAAATTGGTGAATTCCTGGCCTTCCTAAAGGTCGAAATCCTGGCCTCGGGAAAAACGCTAAGCCGTGACGCAGCGTATTTTAGGAAAAAGTAAGAAATTTGGGTTTTTTTGCAAAATTGTCGCTCTTCTTTTGTTTATAGCGGCGATCAGAAATGACGCAGAGGGGATCAAATACCACCAAAAGAACGCTCTATTTGGGGGAAAAAAAGGACGCAAATTTCGTTTGGGTACAACGTCGCACGACCGCGCAATTGTCAGTTAAAGCGACGCAGTGCCGAATCGCAAAAAGGGCTCCGGTCCTAAAGCTGGAAATCCTTCCGGTCCTTAAGTGGTTAAAATGTGTGATTTTTCACGGTTGGCATGTTGGAATTGGGAACAGTCACACTGGACTTTTTTGAAACTGTTGGCTAACTATATGATCTATTTATGCACAATTTATGTATTTAATTACATGCACTGGACACTTTATATATTTATTTATTTCAGGTATATATATATATATATATATATATATAAATATACTTACTTCAATATTTTTGCATTTTATATATATATTTTTATATGTTATTGCAATAGATATCCATTTTGCACAATTAGCGCCAATACAAAAAGCAAAACATGGCCTGGTCATGAAGGGGGTAAATCTTCCAGAGGTCAAGTGGTTAACATGTTAAAGCTTCTATGACTTTGGTGCGGTCATATGTATAAATGTTGACACGTCAGCCGGGGAAGGGGGGTGGGTTGGCTATGCCAGCCAGCCTTCCCTCGCCATCCTTCCACTCTCTGGGGCGATGCCAGGCTCCGGGTATGCACAGTATGCGGGTGTGGTGGCGGTGGCGGCAGCCTTTGGGGGGGGGAGAACGTGATCGCAGTCACAGTAGCAGCTTCAAAGAGCGCTCGTCTGTCAGCGGCGGGGGAAAGGCCATTGGCTGGGCTCTGTGTGTTTACTATCTGAGGCTCGGTGATAAGCCAGCAGTGCCAATCAGTCGGCTTTGATGTCAGACGGGGAATCCGCAGCGCATGCAACGCTCGAACGCTCCGCGGGAAAAATGTATCTTGTCCAGAATTGGACGCCATGTGTTTTCGGCTCCCATGTGTTTCCATTTTTCCCCAGGATATCTCTGGATTTACCAGCAGGAAATTTCTTATTAACGCCTTCATGGCCAAAAGTCCAGCTGTATTTGCTTTGTAGATTTTTTTTCAACAGTCGTCCCCAATGTATCATAAACTGGCAATTTTTTATACAGCGGGTAAAATAAGTATTGAACACGTCACCATTTTTTCTGAGTTAATATATATCTAAGGGTACTATTGACAGGATATAATAACCACATGTCGGTAACAACCCATGCAATCCATACATACAAAGACACCAAAACAAATACATTCAGAAATTAAGTTATCTGTAATAAAATGGAATGACCCAGGGAACAAGTATTGAATACATGAAGAAAGGGAGGTGCAAAAAGGCATGGAAAGCCAAGACACCGGCTGAAATCAGTAATTAGAAAGCAATCCTGCCCTTTGTCAGTGCAAATTAATATCAGCTGCTTCAGTTTCAACTGAACTGGCTATAAAAAGGTGTCTCATTACCAAAGTGTCACACAAGAAACATCTCATGATGGGTAAAAGCAAAGAGCTCTCTCAAGATCCTCACAATCTTATTGTTGCAAAACATACTGATGGCATTGGTTACAGAAGGATTTCTAAACTCTAAATGTTCCAGTGAGCACTGTTGGGGCCATAATCCAGAACAGTGACGGCCGGAGTTTTTTTTTTGGGGGGGTGTGGCAAACAACCACTCCCCTGGTCGGCCAGCGGTACCCCCCCCCACCCACTCTAGGCCGTTCGTTTGGCACTTACCCCATAGGTTTCAGATGGGCAGCGTTCCAGGTCCGGTGGGTGGCAGGCAGGGGCTCCTGTGTCCTCTTTTCCCCTCTTCTGCATCACGGCAGCTTCTGCCATGCGTCTCCTCCTTCCTCCTAGGCGTCCAATAGGATCACCTGTCTTTTCAGCCAATCAGGTGCCAGGTCTCAAGACCCGCTTCCTGATTGGTCAGGAGGAGGATCAGTGTAGCAATAGCAAATATTTATTCCCTATTATCACACAACTGGGTGGGCTTGAAGCACAGTGCTCTGCGCCCCGAGCCCCCACCCTTTATTGAAGCCTATTAGAGCCTCTGGCTCTAATCACACGCCTCAAAAATAAAAACACCCTGCATGTAGATCAGGGGGTTGGACGCATGGATAAAGGGGGAGGGGGGGCCCTAATGGCCGTCGCTGATCCGGAAGTGGAAAGAATATAATTTCACCATAAAGTGGTCATGACCAGGTGCTCCTCGCAAGATTTCTGATAGAGGAGTGAAAAGAATTATTAGAAGAGTTGTCCAAGAGCAAAGGACCACTTGTGGAGAGCTTCAGGAAGACCTGGAATTAGCAGGAACCATTGTTCCATAGAAAACAATAAGTAATGCACTCACCCGCCATGCCCTGTATGCACGCTCACCACACAAGACTCCATTGCTGAAGAAAAAGCATGTTGAAGCTCGTATAAAGTTTGCTGCACAACATTAAGACAAGCCTGTGCAATACTGGGAGAATAAAGTCTGGTCAGATGAGACCATAACTGAACTCTTTGGATGCCATAATACACCCCATGTTTGCAGGTCACATGGCACATCACTCCAAAAACACCCCCATGCCAACATTGAGGTTTGGAGGTGGGAACATTTTTCAGCATACGGTACTGGAAAACTTCTTATCATTGAAGGAAGGATGAAAGGAAAAATGGACCAAGACATTCCTGATAAAAATCTGCTGCCATCTACCAGTATGATGAAGATGAAACGAGGGAGGACGTTCCAGCAAGACGATGATCCCAAACACAAAGCCAAGGAAACTCTCCATTGGTTTCACAGAAAGAAAATAAAGCTGCTGGAATGGCCCAGCCAATCACCTGACTTGTATCCAATAGAAAATCTATGGAAAGAAGTAAAGATCGGAGTTCATAGAAGAGACCCACAGAATCTTCAAGATTTGAAGACTGTGTGGAAAAATGGGGCAAAATCACACCTGAGCAACGCATGCGACTCGTTTCTCCATACAGGAGGCGTCTTGAAGCTGTCATTACCAACAAAGGATTTTGTACCAAGTATTAAATACATTTCACTTAGCGTGTTCAATACTTTTTCCCTGTGTCCTTCCATTTTATTACACAGAACTTTATTTCATGGTTTGGTGTCTTTGTAGGTATGGATTGCATGGGTTGTTACCGACATGTGGGGAAAATTTCATGTCAAAAGCAATATATTTACCTAGAAAAATGGTGACCTTTTCAGCAGTGGCGGCCCGTCCATTAGGGGAGCACAGGCGCCGCCCCCCAATCCATGCATCCGGCCCCCTAATCTACATGCGGGACGCTGGATGCATGGATTCCAATGGGGCGGGGTGTGTTTTTTTAAAGCACGTGATTAGAGCCATAGGCTTCAAAAGAGGGTGGGCTCAGGGTGCAGAGCACTGCGCTCCGAGCCCACACAGTTGTGTTACAATAGCGAATGAATATTCGCTATTGTAACACTGAATCTCCTCCCGGCCAATCAGGAGGTAGGTCATGAGACCCGTCACCTGATTAGCTGAAAGGAGATCCTTTTGTTTTGCCAACTGGAGGAGGAGGGAGAAGAATGCACAGAGGAGAGGAGGGAGAAGACGGGAACCGAGCCAACAAGCAGCCGCCTGCCACGCTGCCCGCAAGATGGGGTAAGTGCGGGGCCCGGACTGGGGGGGGGTGCCGCCAGTGACCCGGCCGGCCACGTAGGATTGTTTGCCGCCCCCCCAAAAAAAAGACCACCAGTCGTCACTGGTCAGAAGTGCTGATAGCAGGGGAAGGAGGCAGCAGACAGAAATGACACTTAGTGCTCTGTATTGAGACAAGTACACATTATAGAGGGATATGCTTTGTTCATATTTCATGTTTACAACCACTTTAATTCATTGGATTTCAGTTCTTTCAATCAAGGGGTCTTAGCATCACACATGTGGGTTCTAGCTATAGTGATCTGCATGCAAATACATCCCACTCCTCCAGACTGACATCCACCCATCAAGGCATTCTGATATTTGCATAACTCCTCCCAAGGGCCAGCCCACTGCCTACATCACAGCTCTGGAGAGGAGTACTGAGGCCGAGTGCATTGATGTATTCAGGAAGCTCTGTACAGCACTCGCCGGCTCCTCCCACCAGCCATGATCTGCCTGCATTGCATAGAGAAGCGCAGAGACCCGGTGTAAATTAAGTTATGTAATGAGAACGCATGCTAATGAAGGCATGGGGGGACCAGGAAAGGTAAAATATAAGCAGATTAAACTTCAGCTGTTGTTATCCGGCCTTGAGTATAACGAGCTCGGCCTGTTAGTTAATTAACAATAAAAGGGTTAAATCCCGCCTTCCCACTCTCCATAGATATTCAGGGGGGCGCGTGCCAAAATGCTTTCCCCATCCTGTGCACTTTTAAACTCCCTCTACGCTGGCATTGAAAGAAAGGCGATACTCATACATTTCTCCTGAGCGAAGGCCAACTGAGGACAAAGGGGAACGCGGGAAAAAAAAAAGCGATCCCACGCCTCCTGCAGCCTATCATATGGCTTTGATTGGGAGCGTTTTAATCCCAGTCTGCAAAACGATAAGCGAGATATCATTCAGATGTCAAACACCGCACCGGCCAGGACATGACGCGCAGAGCCGCTCTATACGGTCGCGCTGAGCCGCAATAAATTCATCCTGACAGCCGGCGGTTATCATTCGCTGGGATAGTGCCGAGCCCCGCCAAATGACACATTCTTCACCCACGTTAAATATTTGGAAGGGGGGGGGTATAGGTTGGGGATGGGTGGGGAACCTTCTGCAGTATTTCTCAGCTAAGCTGTGTTTTCCTTGGTGGGAAGATTACAGTAATTTCTGGGCATGACTAATGCCGATCGGTAAACTGCTTTTGTCAGGCGGAGAATACCGAGACCGCGCTAAACTTTAACTTTGGGGCTGGTTCACTCGAGAACGCGCATGCTCATTTTTGTGCCTTACATTTTTGAAAGCTTGTTCATTTCAATGGCAAAAAATTACCGCAAGCGTGACTTTTAAAAATGACGCCGCATGTGACGCAAACATGCTGCTTTTTTAGATGCATGTGGGGTGCCATTAATAATTAATGCTATTGATAATGATATTATTATTATATTTTTATTGTTAATAACATTAATAATGAATGGCACCCTCACAAATCTAGCAAGGGCAGTACTGCCGAAAAATGTATTAGTTTTTGTTTAATTCTGGGTTTTTTTCATTATGATCGCAATTCATAAATTCGAAAATACGAAAATTCGAAAGAACAAAAATTCTAAATAATAACTTATGAACTAACTAACTAATAATAACTAACTATTAAATTATAGGTATTGGAATTTCCTCTCAAATTTGGCTATTAGGGAACGTAACAATTACGAATTTATCCGAAGTTACGAATTATCCGAAATAACGAATGCCGCATCTAAACAAATGGAACGTAACGAATTAATAATAAATAATAACAATAAATAGTTTTTATTACTGTTATTTATTATTATTAATTTGTTACGTTCCATTCATTTAGATGCGGCATTAGTTATTTCGGATAATTCGTAACTTCGGATAAATTTGTATTCGCTACGTTCACTAACAGCCAAGTTTGAAAGGAAATTACAATAGCTATAATTTAATAGTTAGTAATAATTTAGTTATTATTAGTTTGTTATTATTTCAGATTTTCACATTTTCAGATTTTTGAGTTTACGAATATTTGGAAAAATTAGTGTAGCCAGGAGTCCAAAAATATTCCTCTGGCATATAGACAATTGTGCCCATTGCCTAACATGGAGGATTCCTTCTAGTGTTCGTTTGTGGAATAAGACTGAATTGTAAGAATGAAGCATTGTGGGATTTGTAGTGTGGTAAGAAGTAACAGTCAGCAGACTCTGGTGTGAAGGACTCCATTTCCCATCAGGCTGAGCTGCCCTGGAGGCTTCTGGGAGGTGCAATGCTTTGTGGGAGAACTTATTTAAATGGGAGGAGGAGCTGGCTCCAGTCTCTTGGGACAGCATGACCGATCAGTGAAGAACCCTGTGTGCCTCTGTAACCGGAGCTATGCCTGCGGCCTACTTACAGCGTTCCAGCCGACTGAATTCTCTGCAAGTGACCCAGCTAGCTGTAGCACCCCGGCAATACAGTGAGTGACCAGCAGAACCAGCATATCCTCATCGGAGTCTGGATTGAAGCAGCAGCAGCCACAGCGGCAGTCGCATCTGTCGATCCAGGAGAACTGCAAGGAGTGCAGTGGAAGCTGTTTACCTCCCAGGAGCAAGAAGCCGGTGTGAACTAACGGTCCCAGCATTACCACCATCCTCATCTGAGTGGCCGGATCGTTTGTCTACATTCAGTCCTTTGGTTTTGGTGAGTGGGCTCAAGCCCACCTATAAGAGTACTTATACTGTTTATTCTGCAGCCTTTTAATACATCCTGGATTACAGTCAATATACACTGGATTGCCGTTTGTGACCAGTTAATTCATTGAGTCAGCGATCACTGAAAGGCTATCTAGCTTAGTGGAATTTAACCTCTTCTGTGCCTCATCTCAAGGATTAGAAGGACACAGTGTTTTCAGGTACCTAATGTTAATAGCCGGCAGAAGATTGATTGAGCTCTACAATCTCATCCAATCTCTCAAGACTCATCCTCTCCCCAATCATATACTCAGGGCTATTTACTTGGTATTACTTCATCTCCTAAGAACTCTCTAAGTTAGAACAGGAGAATTTAAATAGAAATTCATAGTTATCTAGTGTGATTACACAACACTAATTTAACTGCTATCTGGTTATATTTCATAGTCAGGTCCATAAATATTTGGACATCGACACAATTCTAATCTTTTTGGCTCTGTACACCGCCACAATGGATTTAAAATGAAACTAACAAGATTTGCTTTAACTGCAGACTTTCAGCTTTAATTTGAGGGTATTTACATCCAAATCAGGTGAACGGTATAGGAATTACAACAGTTTGTATATGTGCTTCCCACTTTTTAAGGGACCAAAAGTAATGGGACAATTGGCTGCTCAGCTGTTCCATGGCCAGGTGTGTGTTATTCCCTCATTATCCCATTTACAAGAAGCAGATAAAAGGTCCAGAGTTAATTTCAAGTGTGTTATTTGCATTTGGAATCTGTTGCTGTCAACTCTCAATATGAGATCCAAAGAGCTGTCACTGTCAGTGAAGCCATCATTAGGCTGAAAAAACAAAACAAACTCATCAGAGAGATAGCAAAAACATTAGGTGTGGCCAAATCAACTGTTTGGAACATCCTTAAAAAGAAAGAACGCACCGGTGAGCTCAGCAACACCAAAAGACCCAGAAGACCACAGAAAACAACTGTGGTGGATGACGGAAGAATTCTTTCCCTGGTGAAGAACACACCCTCCACAACAGTTGGCCAGATCAAGAACACTCTCCAGGAGGTAGGTGTATGTGTGTCAAAGTCAACAATCAAGAGAAGACTTCACCAGAGTGAATACAGAGGGTTTACCACAAGATGTAAACCATTGGTGAGCCTCAAAAACAGGAAGGCCAGATTAGAGTTTGCCAAACATCTAAAAAAGCCTTCACAGTTCTGGAACAACATCCTATGGACAGATGAGACCAAGATCAACTTGTACCAGAGTGATGGGAAGAGAAGAGTATGGAGAAGGAAAGGAACTGCTCATGATCCAAAGCTCACCACCTCATCAGTGAAGCATGGTGGTGGTAGTGTCATGGCGTGGGCATGTATGGCTGCCGATGGAACTGGTTCTCTTGTATTTATTGATGATGTGACTGCTGACAAAAGCAGCAGGATGAATTCTGAAGTGTTTCGGGCAATATTATCGGCTCATATTCAGCCAAATGCTTCAGAACTCATTGGACTGCGCTTCACAGTGCAGATGGACAATGACCCGAAGCATACTGCGAAAGCAACCAAAGAGTTTTTTAAGGGAAAGAAGTGGAATGTTATGCAATGGCCAAGTCAATCACCTGACCTGAATCCGATTGAGCATGCATTTCACTTGCTGAAGACAAAACTGAAGGGAAAATGCCCCAAGAACAAGCAGGAACTGAAGACCGTTGCAGTAGAGGCCTGGCAGAGCATCACCAGGGATGAAACCCAGTGTCTGGTGATGTCTATGCATTCCAGACTTCAGGCTGTAATTGACTGCAAAGGATTTGCAACCAAGCATTAAAAAGTGAAAGTTTAATTTATGATTGTTAATCTGTCCCATTACTTTTGGTCCCTTTAAAAGTGGGAGGCACATATACAAACTGTTGTAATTCCTACACCGTTCACCTTATTTGGATGTAAATTCCCTCAAATTATAGCTGAAAGTCTGCAGTTAAAGCACATCTTGTTTGTTTCATTTCAAATCCATTGTGATGGTGTATAGAGCCAAAAAGATTAGAATTGTGTCGATGTCCCAATATTTATGGACCTGACTGTATGTGTATTTTGTAGAACATTATCACTTGAGTTACAATCCATTGAGTGGTACCAATTTACCATTCCAGGTCATCTATTTTTGTATAAGGTATTACCTTATTATGTTATTATTTTTCTCCTGATTTTCAGTAAATATTACTAAATCACCCTTTTTTCTAGAGAGCCATTGGGTATTGTCTAAACTCAATTGGAGGAATTATATTTTGAAACTATTATTGTTATTGGAGAATACAGGGAGTCACCAAATTAACTGCTGCTTTTGTTCGCCAGAATTATAAGGTTAACTTGCGGATGTGAAGGATTGTGTTATTGATGTCAACAATTTCTGTTAATCAATAATTCTTAGAGGCGTGGCCTATATTTTGTTACTCAAAGGTTATCATTTCTTGCAGAAATAAGAGTTAAAGTGGTTGTCAACCTGTGACAACCACTTTAACCTACAGGTAATCCTAGAATAAGGCTTACCTGTAGGTGCCCTGCATATCTCCCAAACCTGCACGGTTCAGGAGATATGCAGTGTTCTACATGTGCCAACGTCATTTCGGCACATGCGCCTCCGTGCCGTTTCTCCACTGGCACTGTGCCGTGACTGGCGGCTCCTGTGCGCATGCATGGGAGTGATGTCACGCGACTTCGGCCAGGAGATATGCAGTGTTTTGCATCTGCCGACGTCATTTCGGCAAATGCGCCTCTGTGCCGCTTCTCCACTGACACTGTGCCGTGACTGGCGGCTCCCGTGCGCATGCATGGGAGTGACGTCACGCGACTTCGGCCAGAAGATATGCAGTGTTTTGCATGTGCCAACGTCATGTCAGCACATGCGCAGTGAAGAAACGGCCTCTGTGCCGTTTCTTCACTGTGATCGTGCCGTGACTGGTGGCTCCTGGGCGCATGCGTGGGAGTGACGCCACACGACTCCGGCCAGTCACAACACCAGAGTCGTGGCCCTGGAAGGAAGAGAGGCTGAAGATGGACGCGGCCAACACAGGGGACAGCGCTGGACATCGCAGGCTTCGTTTGCAGGTAAGTGGCACATAATGGGCTACTATGCGATGCATAGTAGCCCATTATGCTTCTAATTTACAGGGCACTGTAGAGGAAGTAAACCCAGTCTGGGGGGTTAACATTTCAAACTCTAACTGTTGTGGTTTCCATTACTGAAAGAAAATTATTACTGAAAGGCACGTTCGGCGCACCTCTAGTAATAATGAATACAGAGCAGCATTAATATGTCGTTTATATCTGCCTGGAGTTCATCTTTAACCACCTGCCATCCACGCCATAGCCGAATGACGGCTACAGCGCGGCTCTAAAATGCCGGGAGGACGTCAATAGACGTCCTCCCATTTGGCTCGTGCTGGGCGCGCTCCCGCGGGAGCGAGCGGCGCGCGCACGTGCCGCCGCACGCTGCGGGAGCGTGCCCGCGGGTCGGGCGGACCCGATGTCCGCCGGAGACCCACGATCTCCTTACAGAGAGGAGGAACGGGGAACCGCAGAAGTAAACACGGCGGTTCCCCGTTCTGTGAGGGGGGGCATGCCAGATCTACTGATCCCTGTCACTGGGATCAGTTAGATCTGTCATGCCCCTGTCAACCCCGCCCCCCCACAGTAAGAACACACCCAGGGAACATATTTAACCCCTTCACTGCCCCCTGCAGGTTAACCCCTTCACTGCCAATGACATTTACACAGTAATCAGTGGACATTTAAATTTCTGATCGCTGTATAAATGTCATTGGTCCCAAAAAAGTGTCAAAAACGTCCGACATGTCCGCCCCGATATCGCAGTACCGATAAAAATCGCAGATCGCTGCCATTACCAGTAAAAAAAAATTAAAGATAATAAAAACGCCATAAATCAATGTCCATAGTTTGTAGGCGCTATAACTTTTGTGCAACCCAATCAATAAACGCCGATTGCGATTTTTTTTTTACCAAAAATATGTAGAAGAATATATATCGGCCAAAACTGATGAATACATTTGTTTTTTTATTTTTTATTTTTGGATATTTATTATAGCAAAAAGTAAAAAATATTGTTTTTTTTTTTCAAAATTGTCGCTCTTTTTTTGTTTATAGCGGCGATCAGAAATGACGCAGAGGGGATCAAATACCACCAAAAGAAAGCTCTATTTGTGGGGAAAAAAAGGACGCAAATTTTGTTTGGGTACAACGCCGCACGACCGCGCAATTGTCATTCAAAGAGCGACAGCGCTGAAAACTGAAAATTGGTCCGGGAAGGAGGGGGGTTTAAGTGCCCAGTAAGGAAGTGGTTAAATATCACTGTTGGCATAGAAACTGCGACAGACAAAAGTTGTAGAATGTACCAAGGTGGATCGAGTGACACCTCTGTGTTTATGAAAATCATCGTTCGATGTACCGTGGAGCGTCATTTTGAGGCAATGAAAAGGCAGCACGGGCGAGATGCAGTTTTTGTGAATTGAATGCGTCTGACGGAATAATAATAGAAACCCTCATAAAGCGGGAGGGCTGGTATCAGGCGGAGGCTCCAGATTGTGCTTGTGATGTGTGGCACGAGGCGGTGGCACGAGAGATAAGATGACAAAGGCGCGGTGACGTCAGCGAGGGAGAGTGTTGTTGTCTATCTCACATGCACACGGCACAGATGACATCTCATCCCCGCAGCCCCCAATAATGACTCCGCATGACAGTGAAAAGCTGAGTCACTCAGCGTGAGTCAGCAAATGGTGCTCCTGATTCATCCAACTAACTAGGTCAGGCCTTTTCAAAGCACACGGTACTTAGATGCCGCCTTCCAAAATCAACCAAAAAGAAAGGGAGAAGCATAAACAACGCTCACTCCCTCACACAGGACTGCATATTGAAGAAGGTATTGCAATCTGTTTGACAGTTGTATTAAGGTGACCATTTATGATACAGCGGGGAAAATAATGATTTGATCCCCTGCAGGTTTTGTAAGTTTGCTTCACTTACAAAGAAATGAAGGGTCTATCATTTTTATCATAGGTGTGTTTTATATGATAGAGACGGAAGATCAACCAAGAATCCACAAAAAAAAACAAAAAAAAAAAAAACCACATGATACAAATGTTATAAATGGAGTTGCAGTTCAGTGAGTAAAATAAGTATTTGATCCCCAAGCAATGACTTTGTACTTGGCGGAGAAACCCTTGTTGGCAGCACAGAGGTCAGACGTTTCTTGTAGTTGGTGGCCAGGTTTGCACACATCTCGGTTCCCAGTTCTGCCTCTATTAGGCGATCGCGGGTCGCCGGCGGACATCGAGTCCGTTGATCAGGGAGAGTCATATCACAGGCAGTAGGGGATAAGGGAGAATTGTATCACATGCAGTAGGTGATCAGGCAGAGTCATATCACAGACTGTAGGTGATCAGGCAGAGTTGTATCACAGGCAGTAGGTGATCAGGGAGAATTGTATCACAGGCAGTAGGTGATCAGGCAGAGTCATATCACAGGCAGTAGGTGATCAGGCAGAGTCATATCACAGGCAGTAGGTGATCAGGCAGAGTCATATCACAGGCAGTAGGAGATCAGGTAGAGTTGTATCACAGGCAGTAGGTGATCAGGTAGAGTTGTATCACAGGCAGTAGGTGATCAGGCAGAGTCATATCACAGGCTGTAGGTGATCAGGTAGAGTTGTATCACAGGCTGTAGGTGATCAGGTAGAGTTGTATCACAGGCAGTAGGTGATCAGGTAGAGTTGTATCACAGGCAGTAGGTGATCAGGCAGAGTCATATCACAGGCTGTAGGTGATCAGGCAGAGTCATATCACAGGCTGTAGGTGATCAGGCAGAGTCATATCACAGGCTGTAGGTGATCAGGCAGAGTCGTATCACAGGCAGTAGGTGATCATGGAGAGTTGTATCACAGGCAGTAGGTGATCATGGAGAGTCATATCACAGGCAGAAGGTGATCAGGGAGAATTGTATCACAGGCAGTAGGTGATCAGGGAGAATTGTATCACAGGCAGTAGGTGATCAGGCAGAGTCCTATCACAGGCTGTAGGTGATCAGGGAGAGTCGTATAACAGGCAGAAGGTGATCAGGCAGAGTTGTGTCACAGACAGAAGGTGATCAAGGAGAGTCGTATAACAGACAGTAGATGATCAGGCAGAGAAGTATCACAGGCAGCAGATAATAAGGCAGAGTGGTATGACAGGCAGTAGGTGATCAGGCAGAGTCATATCACAGGCAGAAGATGATCAGGCAGAGTCATATCACAGGCAGTAGGTGATCAGGCAGAGTTGTATCACAGGCAGTAGGTGATCAGGGAGAGTCGTATCACAGGCAGAAGACTGAACAGGTAACAATCAACAGAATAGTGAATGAAATTTCATTTTTAGAGACAAAAATGCATCTGCAGGTGGACTACAGTTTATGTACAATTATCAGTCTATACTCTGTATACCGTATACTAGAAGTCAGTGTTAACGCACTGTATTTTTTCTACACATTTACTCCAAATAATTTAAATGGAAACTGGAGAGGAGAAAAGAGGAGAGGAGGACTGAAGATGAGATGATGAAGATTAGAAAAAGAGGACAGGAGGGCTGCAGATGAGAAGATTACAGAGGAGAGAAGTGGAGAGGGGGACTGGAGAAAAGAGGAGAGGAGGATGGGAGATGAGATGATGAGAGAGGAGAAAAGAGGAGAAGAGGGCTGGAGATGAGAAGATGAAAGAGGAGAGGGGGACCAAAGAAAAGAGGAGAGGAGGACTTGAGATGAGAAGAAAAGAGGAGAGGAGAACTTGAGATGAGAAGAAAAGAGGAGAGGAGAACTTGAGATGAGAAGATGAGAGAGGAGAAAAGAGGAGAGGAGGACTGGAAATGAGAAGATGGGAGAGGAGGACTGGAGATGAGAAGATGAGAGGAGAACTGGAGATGAAAAGATGAGAGAAGAGGAGAGGAGGATTGGAAATGAAAAGATGATAAAGGAGATAAAAGAGGAGGACTGTAAATGAGAAGAGGAGAGGAGGACTGGAAATGAGAAGATGAGAGAGGAGAAAAGAGGGAAGGGGGACTGGAGATGAGAAGAGGAGAGGAGAACTTGAGATAAAAAGATCAAAGTGGAGAAATGACTAGAGGAGGACTGGAGATAAGAAGATGAGAGAGGAGAGAATAGGAGAGGAGGACTGGAAATGAGAAAATGAGAGAGGAGAAAAGTGGGGAGGAGGATTGCAGATGAGAAGATAAGAGAAAAGGAGAGGAGAACTGGAGATGAGAATATGAGAGTAGAGAAATGAGGAGAGGAGGACTGGAGATGAGAGAAAACGAGACGAGGACTAGAAATGAGAAGATGGAAGCAGGGGACTGGAGATGAGAAGATGAGAGAGGAGAAAAGAGGAGAGGAGGACTGGAGATGAGAAGATATGGAGAGAAAAGGAGAGAATGAGGGAAGGACTGGGGAGGAGAGAAGTAAAGAAGATAATGAAGATTGGAGAGAAGAGGAGAAGAGAGGAGAGGACAAAGGGTAGAAAATAGAGGAAAAGATTAGGGGAGAACTGCAAATGGAGAGAAGTTGTGGCGGCTGGTGGTTTTTCTTTTTAGGGGGGGTGGCAAACAATCCTCCTGCCGCCTAACCCCCCCCCCCCCACCAGGTTGGTTGGGTGACAGATGGCATCCTAAACACACATGCCCCCCCCCAGTTCCCCTGCGTCCCCTCCCTCCTCCTCCTGGCGGCCAATCCGATCGGCTCTCCTTTCGGTCAATCGGGTGACGGGTCTCAGGACCCACTCTTCCTGATTGGCCGGGAGGAGAATCAGTGTTACAATAGTGAATATTCATTCGCTATTGGTACACAACAGGGTGGGCTTAGGGCACAGTGCTCAGCACCCCAAGTCCACCCTTTTTTGAAGCCTATTTGAGCCCCTGATTGGAATCCATACGTCCGTGTACTCCTAATGGACGGACCGCCACTGAAGAGGAGGGGGGCTCCATAGAGGAGAAAATGAGGGGGCAGGGACTGGAGAGGAGAATATGGGGGAAGGAAAAGAGAGGATAGGAGGAGAGGAGAATATAGGAGGATGAGGGGAGAAGAGGACTGGAGAGGACAAAGGGTAGATATATGAGGAGTGGAGTAGAGGGTATGACAGGAGAGGGAAAAGGAGAAGACAACTCAAGAGACCAGAGGGGAGAAGAGAAGATGAGTGCAGAAGAAACAGAGGAAGAAGGACAATATTTGGAAACCCCAATACTATATCCTACGCCGGTTACAGCCGGTATATTAAACGGCCGGTCATGGGAAAGTTTGAACTTCCCAAGGACTCCAGCAAGTGTGCAACCTCCAGAAAGAGTCCTTATAATAATTGCTTCACCTAAGCAAGAACATCAAGTGCCGTGTCCCCTTGTATCACATTGTGCAATCATTACCACACATAAACACAAAATAATTAGACAGGAATTCAGAAAAAAACACACACAGTAGCAATGTGACATTGCAACACCACCACTCGGAGGAAATAAACATACCGGGTGACGTCCATAAAAGTTAGGCCACTGTAAAGCAAATAGCGAGCGATGTGTTTTCCTAAATGACTTTTATAATTGAGATCCTTATTATAGATGTAAAGCAAACATTAAAACTATTAGTCTTTACTCCCTGGGGTCAGGACAGACTTTATGATCTTGTGACCACTGTGATTGGAGTGTCACCATCAGAAGAGCAATCTATGATGGGTCACTCTTCAGAGGACATCAGCTGCAGCGCCCTGGGCGCTCAAAAGAGGGATTTGAACCCCCCTATTCCCCCCTTATCTACGCCCCTGGTTGAAATAACCACTTGTTGTCCCAATAAGAAACTCACATGACAGGGTGACAATGCAGGAGACCTGGGATTCTGGGACAGGATGTTGTTACCCTATAACAGGAAGTGTCTGAACAATGACTTTCTTGGCAGGATCACTAGATTTTGTGTGAAATGACAATAACATGGTAAAGATTATATGAGGCTTTCTTGATTGGGCTTACATCTACTTTACATATGTGTTTTTGGACCCTTCAATAATGGATTCCAATTCACACATGGCGTTAAGGATCCCCCCAAGATGAAAGCTCAGTGGGAGTCAATCAAGCCGGCTGCCAATCATAAATAGAGATTGAGATCTGTCTAGGACAGCTCAATCACTTTGCAGTGAGCAAGCATTCAAGCACAGGAACCTCGGCCTCTACATCAAATCCCGCCCTCTTTGCTGCCGCACATATGCGATACGCGGAGTGCCAAGAGGTTAAAACTGAACTCACTAAAGTAAATCACTAAGCACACAGATAAAATACATGTTTTACTTACCAATGGATTTGTATCCCTGTCCATCCAGTCCTGCGTTTTACACAGCTCTGTCTGAAAAAAGACATGGGGACCTGATTTTTCTCTGCTGCATCTTAGCAACTCCTACAGGTCTTATCCCTCCCCCAGCCTGTGATTGCACAGTGAAAGGAGAAGCAGTAGACTGATATGCTCATCTCTCTGCTCCCTCCTCCTATCGGCATGCTCCTTGCCCTGGAGCACAGTTGATTGGCTCCTCGTGCTACTTCACTCTCCTCAATCTGAGCTCTGCTGTACAGAGGCTGATACCAGGTCAGGTTCAGCGGCATACATTTATTGATGCATTAGGCTTCCTTTAGATGTGGGGGCAGGGGGGCAGCAAAAATGTGCAGTTGAGACACTTAGCAGGTCCTGCACATTTTGGGGATCCAGCGTTGTCCTGCTGCATACTGCTTCTTATCTGCACCTCCCTCTGTCCCATGCGGCCATCTTCTTTTGTGACATCATCAGTAAGCTGACGGCTCTTCCGGGTTAAGCTGATGGCTTTACCAATGACGTGCCCCCTGGCCCCGCCCCCTTCTCCTTTCCCAATGAAGGACTATGCCTCCTGGAATATAAGATGTACTGTATGTATCCCAAGAGGCAATGCTGGCAAGGTGCAGATCATTCACCTAGATGAATGGCGTGCACAGGAGGGGGCAGGAGTTTTTTTTTTAAAAAAATCAAAGGACAAAAAAAAATGCAGATTGCTGCAGCAGGAGGAGGGGAGGGGTGGTTGGGAGGCAACATGCCCTGGAGGGTGGAGTTCCACTTTAAGCTGCAAGAGACAGCGGATCGGGGGTGCTTACATGCTGCTGTCGCAATGCTTAGTGCCCGTGGCAAAGTTCACCCAACATGTAGCGATCGGTGGGCAGCAAGCATGACAAGCGCTATTCATTCAAGCAAATGGTCAAGCGCTGCAAACGCCCCGCAATTGCATACAATGCATATGGTTGCAGCACATTTGTTGGCAAAAATTGGGTCAAAACTGGCCTCGTTACCGCCTGTCAGTAGCCTCTGAAGTGTGATCTAGACTCAGATCAGGTTTCAGAGGAGAGGAAGACTTAAACAAGCCATAGATCAGGGGTGTCAAACTCAATTTCATTGGAGGGCCACATCAGCATTATGGTTTTTCTCTAAGGGTCGGTTGTATCTAAGACTAGATATCCAGAGCATCCCCAACTCCCCCTTACATCAGAAGTCCAGAGTCTCCCACCATCCCTTACATCACAGTGCACCGACTACACCGG